>JBBPBX010038893.1:7111-30165 GCA_038048925.1 Garcialebias charrua
GAGGGACTAATGCACTCTTTTAGTAAAATTATAGTAAACTTCCAAAATAAACTTGTTAAATGTTTAGAATAGTTTGATAAAATCTTGCAACCGGGGTGTCATAAATAATGACAATAATAATTGATGTTAGTGTCATGAAACTGGAGGTTATGCACCATAACCAATGTTCCTTGAAGGAAGGGAACAAGGTGCAACATATGATATATGGGAATTGCGCCCCCGCTCGGTTCACCTGAAGCATTACTGCACGCCTTTTAAGACAAGTGAGCATCTACGTCACCAGGGGGCCCTGCCCCCCTGGTATAAAAGACGGTGACGCCTCACGTTCAGTCTCAACAAGCACTTCACCAAGTTTGGGCATGGGAGGGGCAAACATGTGTTGCACCTTGTTCCCTTCCTTCAGGGAACATTGGTTATGGTGCATAACCTCCAGTTCCCTAATCAGTCAGTTCACTGCGGTGCAACATATGATATATGGGAACACCCTACACGTCCTAGAAATGCATGCTTATGTGACCTTTAGCCTCAATCAGACAAGTGTTAACACGTTTAGTTCTCCATTGTGGAGAGCACAGCCTGTGTGACATCATGAGTTGTAACGTCCAGGCTATAATGTTTAAGAAACGTGTTCGGAGATGCCCAATTAGCCGTTGCACAGATGTCAGCTATTGAAACACATCTAAACAAGGCCCATGAAGTGGCTAGGCCTCTAGTTGAGTGAGCATGTACCCCATTGGGTACCTGCTAACCTTTGCTGCTGTATGTTCTAGAAATGGCCTCTGTCACCCAGTGGGAGAGGCACTGTTTTGACAGAGCTCTGCCTGCAGCAGGCTCAGCAAAGCATATGAACAGCTGGTTTGTTTTGCACCAACTGCTGGTTCTCTCCATATAAATGCTCAGGGCACGCACGGGGCAGAACGCTTTTAAACGCCTCTGTTCTGCATTCAGAACAGGAGGAGGAGGAAAAGCAGTCAGTTCAAAGCCCAGACTTTTGTAATTTAAAGTTGGGACTTTTGGCACATATGTAGGGTTTGGACGTAGGGTGACCTTTGACCTATCCTGAGCAAACTGAGTGCACAGGTGATGTACAGACAGTGCGTGTAGGACACTCACGTGCCTTGCCGAGCACAGAGCTAAGAGCAAGGCGGTCTTATAAGACAGCAGATCAATCTTAATACTCTGTAGTGGCTCGAATGGTGTTCCACAGAGGATGTCCAGCACGAGTGACAGGTCCCACTGTGGGGCTAAAACTCTGCTCAGAGGCCTTTTTCTCAGCACTCCCTTCATGAACCTGATCATGGGTGGGTGGGCACCGGATGATTTAACCCCCTATCCTTCATGGTACATTGAAACAGCGGATAAATAGACCTTGATAGTAGAAAAGGAGTGGCCCTTTTCTAGCAGGTCCTGCAGAAAAGTGAGAAGTTGTGCTAGATTACAGGAATATGGGGTTATATTCCTCTCTAAATACCAGATCTCAAAAACACGCCATTTGCGTGCATAAAGTGTTTGTGTTGACTTGCACAAGCACCTTGTATTGTGTTTACCACATTACTGGGCAGGCCAGAGGCTAACAGCCGGGTCCTTTCAGGGGCCAGGCCCATAAGGTCCAGAGCCCCGGGCGAGGGTACCACACCTGGCCGTGGGCCTGTGTCAGGAGGTTCCTATGTACAGGCAACTGCCATGGTGTTCTTGCTAAAAGTGAAATCACTTCTGCAAACCAGGCTTTCTTTGGCCACCGTGGGACCACCAGAAACAGTGTGAGGCCGCCCTACCCACATGTTCCAGTGTTGCTTGAATTAAAGTGACAGGTGGGAACGCATAAAACAGCTTTGTTGCTGGCCAGTCATGCGTAAACGCGTCGAGACCCAAAGGCGCGTGTACGTCCAGCATTGAATGGGACATTGCAAGGTGGGCGTTGTCCCTGGACGCGAACAGATCAACGTCTGCTTTCCCGTATCATGTCCATATTTGGTCCACGATACGTGGGTGAAGACACCCTTCCGAGGGGAGCTCCTCTTGAGAGAGCGTCTGCCCTGTAGTTCAGCTCCCCCGGCAGGTGTGTTGCTCTAAGTGACAACACTCGTGAGCTACACCATTTCAAAAGCTTTTGGGTCAGCAGCAAGAGGGGGGATTGTGTCCCCCCTCTCTGTTGACGTGCGCGACCACGCACTGGTTGTCTGATCTTATCAAAACATGTTGACGTGTGATCAGACCCTTCCTGTAGAAGTGTTTGAGAGACAGGAACACAGCCATCATCTCCAGCTGATTGATATGGAGCTGGGCCTCCTGCTAGGACCACACACTTCGTGTGTGTTGGTTCTGGCAAAGGCCTTCCCACCCAGACTTTGAGGTGTCTGTTGTCACGAGGGTCCGAGATAACACTCTGCCCAGTGGCATCCCTTTGCTGAGAGAAGCAGTGTTTCTCCGTGGCTGCAGGGCTTTCAGACAGACTGTGTCGACTCTGATCCCCCCCGTTTGGAGCAGGGGGGCGAGCTGTTGTTGTCTGTGTGTCCAGATCTGAAATGGACGCATTTTTAATACGCCTTGATGCACTACAGCTATTCCTGCTTCCATCAGTCCTAGAATATGCTGACAGAGCTTGAGTGGCATGGTCTTGTCTAGTTGGAAGCATGCCAAGCAAAGCTGGAGGTCTGATAAACACCTTTCTGAGAGTCTCGCTCTGTAAAGAACAGAGTTTAGCCTCAATCCCAGGAAAACAATGTCCTAGGATAGGGTCAGCTGACTCTTCTCCGTGTTTATTACAAAACCCATGGATTGTAGGTGTGTCCTCACATGATCTGTGTATGACCTTGCTTGCTCCTTGGAGCTCGACAAGATCAATAAATTGTTGAGATAATCCATAACTCTGATGCCCTGGCTCCTCATGGGAGCCAGTGCAGCTTCCAGGCACTTTGTAAACACCCTGGGTGTGGTCAAGAGGCCGAAAGGCAGGGCAAAATATTCGAATGTTGCATTGTCGAATGCAAAACGCAGGAATTTTCTGTGGTTCGGCAAGGTGCTGATGCATCTTTTAAATCCACAGTGCAAAAGTAGTCTCCTGGGCGTACAGAGTGAATCACCTGACGTAATGTTAACATTTTGAACTTGAACAATCTCAGTCGTCTGTTCAAAATTCTAAAACACAGGATCGCCTCAAGCCTCTCCTTTCTTTGGGATCACAAAGTATTTGCTGTAACAGCCTTTGTTTTCTTCCTGAGTAGGAATTGCTCTGATCGCCCCTTTTTGAAGCATTGAGCGTATTTCCTCTCTTAGGATAGGGGCGCGAGCTAAGCTCATTGTTGACGTCACCACCCTGGAGAAGGGAGGTGGACGACTGAAGAATTGTAGTCTGTACTTGTGAACTACAGTACCCATGACCCATTGCGATAGGCTTCATGCTACCCAGGCTCTCGCGTGAGCAACGGGAATGTTCACTCGAAACTTCTTTTGTTTCAGGTAAGGTGGGGGTTTGTGAGTGGCCCTCTCCTCCCTGCTCAGCTGAGGGCTTGTTTGTCCCTCTGGTGGGGGCAAGGGGTCTGTCTGTGACCGATCACCCTCTGCCCCCCATGTGGGTTCATTGGGCCCTTTGATGGACAAAGTCTTATTAGAGGGGTGTTGGCCGACTGTGTGAGACGGCTCCCCGCGCTCTTTATTGACTATGTTTGCATTTAAAATGGTGGGGTTTTCCCTTTAATGCTGAGTCGTGCCACAGAACATTTTGGGCAGTTTGAGACTTTATCGTCGTGTGTACACAACAATTTCTCTTTATTACACAAACATTTGATTGTTTTTGTGTGTTTAAATGTTCTGGACCAGTTAATCAGGGTTTCTTTAACACAGATACTGGTGGTAAAAGTTCCGCCTTTCTTTTTCCCGATGGGTGAAAATGCCTGAAAAGGTGCAGGAACAGCTCTGGATCAGTCTGACTTCTGCTTTCTCTCACGTACCGCGGAAGAAGTTCTGGGTTGACCCGTCTGGCGTGGCTGTGTCCAGCCTGTCGTGGCACAAAACATTGCTTTGACCAGGCCTGCTGTCCCCTCATGAAAAAGGGTTGAATTGCCCCTTTAATTCTGACTTTGCACAGAAATGATAAAACACTATGTGGTTTTATTGGTGCTTGAAAACAACGTTTTGTTTTTATTGCACAAACAGGGGAACATGCCTTTGTGTTTTAACAAACATATTTGTCTCTTCCACCAGGGTCTCTTGGACTCTGAAGAGGTTTGAATATGCGCAGCTTTCCTTTTTCCCAGTGGGTGGAAATGCTCTGATTGGTGAGGATGTTGGTCACCGGTGTCGCTGTGCGATACCCGCTTCAGCCATGCTTTTACCCAGAGCGATTGCTGCTGCGCCCGACAGGCGGAAAATAAAGTCTGCCATCCTGCGGGCCTCATCCAACGGCTCTGCCATCTTTTCCTTTTTGTTGGTGGCCTCCTGCAGTTCTTGCAGCTTTTTTGCCTGGTACGCCTGCAACATCGAGGCCGTGTTGTTCGTGCAGGCCGCAAGGCACTGTGTGCAATGGATCTTTTCGGCTGCATTGCTAAAAACCACATTGTTTGCTGGGTAGGGCTTGGTGGCTGAAGCTTTGGATGTGAGGCAGACCCATCGGCTCCCTGCACTCCAAGTCCGGAACTGGGAGAAGGGCAAGGACAGTGGTTGCTCTGGGTGCCGACCCTGACCGCGTGAACTCAGTTAAAAAATCTGGGAACACCGGCATGTCGTACCTCACCGAGGTTTGTTACCTCGGGAGGAAGCCATTTCCCGCCAAACTTGACTGTTGTTGTTGTGGTTGGGGTACAGGCCATGGTACCTTGAGAGACTCGGCCACTCTGCGGCGTAGGACAAACACAGCTGAGTGGAGCCGTCCGCTTTGACAGGCATCGTATCAGCTTCTTGTGAAAAGTCCTCTGCTCCCGCTTCGACGCCTTGCTCCGTCGTCGGAGGTTTCGTCAGGGGCAGTTGTAGCTTCTCCTTGTTTGGAGGAGATTCCATCTGCTCGCCCTTGTTCATTCCCTCGGGGTTCCATGAACTCTTATCACTCAAATAATAAATCAGTCTCTTCAATCTGGTCATGTTCCACTGCCTCTAAAAACTGCCATCATTAGGCCTCTTCTGAAAAAATCTAATTTGGATCCCGACATTTTTTCTAATTACCGCCCAATTTCACACCTCCCTTTTCTGTCTAAAGTGCTGGAAAAAGCAGTTGCTGCTCAGCTGCAGGATCACTTACAACAACACTCCCTGTATGACAGAGGTGTCAAGTAACGAAGTATAAATACTTCGTTACTTTACTTAAGTACAAATTTTAGTTATCTATACTTTAGTAAAGTAATTATTTTTCAGCCTACTTTATACTTCTACTTCTTACATTTTCACGCAATTACTGGTACTTTCTACTCCTTACTTTTTAAAAATAGCCTCGTTACTTTTCTTTCATTTTGCCGTTTTTTTTTGTAGAATATAGATATTCACGCAGGACTTTCCAAACATAAATATCCGCATCAGCAGCCGTCGTCACTCACCAGTGTTGCCAGATTGGGCGGTTCACCGCGATTTTCCTTCTGACTTTTGCGGGTAAAGAGTGCTTTGGGTGGGTGGGACTCTATCTGGCAACACCGTCACACGCGTGTGTCTTTACATCCGGGGCAGCGTCGGCAGCTCCGGGACCCTCCATCAATGTAGAAGCGTCTGCGGGACCGTGACCCTCCATCAGTAGTTGGGGCGTCTTCTATAGCACCTTCATCCGGCGAAGCCATGCTGTCCGTGACGCTGACTTGTTAGGGGCTCTGCTAGCGCCTAGCGCTAGCATTAGCGTCTCGCGAGACAACTTCTTCTTCTTCTTCTATAGAGTTTATTGGCGGTTGGCGAACTCATATTAAGCGCATTACCGCCACCAACTGGACTGGAGTGTGGACTTGGATAATAGACAGGAAAAAAAATAATAATAATAATAATAATAAAAATAAACAATAATAATAATAATAAAATAAAGTAAAATAAAGAAAAATAAATAATAATAATAATAAAAATAAACTAAATTCGACAAAACAAGCTAATCGACTTCATGAACAAAACAACTTTACTGTATGTATCTGGCGAGTTTTCCTCCAAGAGCCCAGCTAACGTGAAGTTCTGACGTTTTTCTTTTGATAATGACTTAAACAGATGTTTCCTTTGGATCTTGTAGTTATTGCAGTGCAGCAGAACATGTTCAACTGTCTCTGGTTGATTACAGTGTGTGCATTTTCCTGTTGGATGTTTGCCCATTCTATGTAGAGAGTAGTTGAGACCTGAGTGTCCTATTCTGAGTCGAGTGATGACATTTTCCACTCTCCTATTCCATTTTGTTGTCCTACCTAACCCAACACGTTTTTGTATGCTGTACAAAACATCGCGAGATCTCGTACAACGAGATCTCGTTACATGCCTAAATTGAGGTAAGCTGAAAGTTTTTTTTTTTTTATCAGTTGATTACTGACTTCTAGTGACCTAGTAACATACTAATGTTGTATAATAAATATAAACGTGAAAGACAACAAAACCAGGAGAACCCTTGACCAATTTGTTCTGCACCGGGCAACACCAGAGGCAGATATGGTATGTAAAAAAAAAAAACTGCCATCTGGAAAAATATCCTTTGAGGAAGTGGAGAAGATCACTGAAAGTCTTCACCTGGTTGGCAGGTAAAAATTCAATAATTTCCAGTGTAGTGGTGAACCATGTTTAATTATTGATAGTTATAAACAAAAGTGTACAATTGACACGTACAAATAAATACATAATTGTGAATTTACTTTACACTATGCAAACATACAACCTTGTCCATCTTTAAAAAAACACAGTTCATATAGGTAAATTAATAAATACATTTCAAAATGTAGTTTAAATACAATGCTAAATTATAAATATAAACAATACACGTTTTTCCATTTATTTATCACTACATAACCTAGGCTATGTATCACTAATGAACTTTAACACCTTTTGGCAGGCTGAACATGTCTATGGATGAGCTGTATGAGGAATGTGTGACTGCAAACAGCCTGATAGACCACCTCACCACCTCACCTCAGGAGAAAGAAAGGTGGCAGTCCCAGGGAACAGCAGAGAAATGGATGCAAGTTCTTCAGGCAGCTGACCTCCCCAACATCCAGCTGTTGTATCCTTTGTCCTCAGCATCCCATCTTCCACTGGGTTTGTGGAAAGGATTTTCTCTTTCATGAAAAGTAAGTGGACTGATGTGCAAAACAAATGTTCTACTGAACTAATTAGAAGTGAGCTCATTGTCAGTCTAAATTATGAAATGTCTTGCTCAGAGTTTTACTCTTTGGCACTGAAAAACAGAGCATTCCTTGCTGCAGCACGATCTCAGCAGAAATACAAATGGAAAAAATAGGTTGACTCCATAATGTAACGTTCCACTGTTTAGTTTACAAGTTTTTTATCTTTACTACAAGTGGAAAGCCATGGCCTTTGAGGCACAATGTGTTTATGTTTACAGATTTACTACAAACTTTATTTGCACGTTGCACTAAATGCACTATTACAGAATGTTCGTATTGATTTTTTGTTATTTAATACTGTTTTAAGTTATTAAGCAGGACAGAGGTCTGTTTAAGAAAGATACATAATTCTGTTTTAAGTTATTAAGCAGGACAGAGGTCTGTTTAAGAAAGATACATAATTCTGTTTTAAGTTATTAAGCAGGACAGAGGTCTGTTTAAGAAAGATACATAATTCTGTTTTAAGTTATTAAGCAGGACAGAGGTCTGTTTAAGAAAGATACATAATTTTCAAAAGATGTTTGTTTCTGGCAATTCTATTTGCACTAAAAATAAATGGTTAATTGTGTAATAATTTGTTTATACATATTTTTATAATTCAAAAACACGTATCCAAATGAATTCAGGTTGATTTCAAAGTGAGGAGGGGCAGGCAGGGTGTTTGTGTGTGTGTGTGTGTGTGTGGGGGGGGGGGTTAAATGGGGTGACCAGCCCTGCCGAGAGGTGTCCCTTATTTATTTATCAAGGAGTTGGCAACCCTATTTTCAATGGGCATATATGCAGTTAAGACAGGTAGCTTAGTGCACCCCTAGTTTTTCAACATTAACAATATAATATAATCTAGTCTAAAAAAATGATTTTTGTGGGGGAGGTGGGGTTGTATACAATAGTATGTGTGGTGCAGCCTAAGCATTTGTCTTTGTTGTTGCTTTTTCTTACGCTACTTTTACTTTTATACTTTTAAGTAGTTTTTGAAACCAGTACTTTTTTACTTTTACTTGAGTAAAAAGCTAGAGTTGATACTTCTACTTCTACAGAAGTAATTTTAAACCCCAGTATCTATACTTCTACTTGAGTAATGAATGTGAATACTTTTGACACCACTGCTGTATGAGAAGTTCCAGTCTGGATTCAGGGCAGCTCACAGTACTGAGACTGCACTGCTGAGAGTTACTAATGATGTCCTCTTGGCTGCTGACACTGGCTCTCCCTCCATCCTTGTCCTCCTTGACCTCACTGCAGCCTTCGACACTGTGGACCATAGTATCCTCCTCCACCGTCTTCATGTGGAGGTCGGTCTCTGTGACACCGTCCTGGACTGGTTTAAATCTTTCCTCTCCAATAGGCTGGAATGTGTTAGTCTTGGCAACGCCACGTCCCAGACAGTCTCTGTCTCCTGTGGTGTCCCTCAGGGGTCGGTTCTGGGGCCCCTGTTGTTTTCCCTTTACATGCTGCCTTTAGGTCAAATTATTAATCAGTTCAACATTTCTTTTCACTGTTATGCCGACGATACACAGCTTTACATCAGGACTGGAGCATCCTCATCTTCCACCTTGTCATCTCCATCTTCACTCACTGCCCTCTCTGCCTGCCTGGAGGCAATTAGGGCATGGATGAATCAGAACTTTCTTCAATTAACACTAGCAAACCCAGGGGAAAAAAAAACACTAGAACTGCCATGAGTTTGTCAAAATGACAATTCTTCCATTAGGTGTCATGAGCCTGGGGGTGGATATCTTTGTTTGTGGGTAAACATCCCCTCCTGAGAATCTTCTCCCAGCTTATCTTCTCCAGTAGGTCAAAACAAAAGATCCCCCTCACACAAAGAACATTCATTTACATACATCCCCCACAAATTAACCACACATTCCAACAGCATTTCCAACTTGCTTCTACAGAGAGAGAGAGTTGTTTTCACCAGAGACTGCTCTGTAGGTGGGGGGGGGTTCTTACAAGCTTTGATCAAAAATAATGTTACACTGAATTTTATTTTTTTATTTTTTTTCATTCAACCTTTATTTAGTCAGGTAAATCTTATTGAGCCTCGAGGCCAATGAAACACATACATTAAACAATAAACAATAGAAAAGTAGCAAAAACATCCATCCATCCATCCATCCATCCATCCATCTTCTTCCGCTTATCCGGGGTCGGGTCGCGGGGGTAGCAGCCTAAGTAGGGAGGCCCAGACTTCCCTCTCCCCAGCCACTTGGTGCAGCTCCTCCAGGGGAATCCCAAGGCGTTCCCAGGCCAGCCGAGAAACATAGTCCCTCCAGCGCGTCCTGGCTCTTCCTCTGGGTCTCCTCCCGGTGGGACATGCCCGGAACACCTCCCCAGGGAGGCGTCCAGGAGGCATCCTAACCAGATGCCCGAGCCACCTCAACTGGCTCCTCTCGATGTGGAGAAGCAGCGGCTCTACTCCAAGTCCCTCCCGGATGACTGAGCTTCTCACCCTATCTCTAAGGGAGAGTCCAGACACCCTGCGGAGAAAACTCATTTCAGCCGCTTGTATCCGAGATCTTGTTCTTTCGGTCATAACCCAAAGCTCATGACCATAGATGAGGGTGGGAACGTAGATCGATCGGTAAATTGAGAGCTTTGCCTTTTGACTCAGCTCTCTCTTCACCACGACAGACCGGTACAGCGCCCGCTTCACTACGGACACTGCACCTATCCGCCTATCGATCTCACGCTCCAGTTTTCCCTCATTCGTGAACAAGATCCCGAGATACGTAAACTCCTCCACTTGGGGCAGGACCTCCTCCCCGACCCGGAGAGGGCATGCTACCCTTTTCCGGCTCAAGACCATGGCCTCGGATTTGGAGGAACTGATCCTCATCCCGGCCGTATCACACTCGGCTGCAAACCGCTCCAGTGAAAATTGTAAATCACGAACTGATGAAGCCAGTAGGACCACATCATCTGCAAAAAACAGAGAAGCGATTCTAAGGTCACCAAAACAAATCCTCTCAACACCTTGGCTGCGCCTAGAAATTCTGTCCATAAAAGTTATGAACAGAATCGGTGACAAAGGGCAACCTTGGCGGAGTCCAACTTTTACCGGAAACGAGCCTGACTTACTGCCGGCAATGCGGACCAAGCTATTTATATATATATATATATATATATATATATATATATATATATATATATATATATATATATATATATATATATATATATATATATATATATATATATATATATATATATATATATATATATATATATATATATATACAGGTAGTCCCCGACTTACGAGCGCTCTGACCTACGAGCATCCGGACTTACGAGCTGGCAAATTTTTGGAAAAAACGCAAAAAATACTGAGTTTTTCTGTGTTTTTTCACCACAGTCCGTTAGCTAAACATGTGGACACACGTTTCCGATCATTTTTATGCACTCATAAGCGGTTTTTCGATGAAAAACGAGTGTTTGTAGTCGCGCTAGCAAAACCGTTCCAACTTACGAGCGAAATTCCGGACTTACGAGACACGTGGCGGCCGTTCCAAATTACGAGATTTCCATGTTACGAGCGCCTCGTTGTAACGGAACTCGCTCGTAAGTCGGGGACTACCTGTATATATATAATATATATATATACTTATAAATATATATATACATATATACATATATACATATATATATATATATATATATATATATATATATATATATACATATATATAATATATATATATATATATATATATATATATATATATATATATATATATATATATATATATATATATACATATATATATATATATATATATATATATATACATATATATATATATATATATATATATATATATATATATATATATATATATATATATATATATATATATATATATATATATATATATATATATATATATATATATATATATATATATATATATATATATATATATATATATATATATATATATATATATATATATATATATATATATATATATATATATATATATATATATATATATATATATATATATATATATATATATATATATATATATATATATATATATATCACACACTTTATGGTATTGTAGGCCATTGCATTAGGTAATACATTCAGCAATTACTTTTACTTTAATACTTTAAGTATTTTTAAAAGCAAGTACTTATTTACTTTTACTTAAGTAAAAATATTAATATGGTACTTCTACTTTTACTAGAGTATATTTTTGTCTGTTTATTTGCACTTTTACTTAAGTACAGTGTTTGAGTATTTTCTCCACCACTGGATTTACCTGACTATATAAATATGCCCCAAGGCCTCCTCCCCGCCAACAGATTGGAATGGCCTCATATACATACCAATGGCTTTAAAAATGCTAATTCAATTTGTCAGTTTGACAATCCCATGGGTTGCATAGGTAGAATTGTCATTTTGACAAAAAATGGTAGTTTAACTGTTAAACTGCTCCAAGACCGAGGCCATACTGATTGGCACCCCTCACCAGGTACAGACATCTACTATAACAACACTTTCCTTTTCTGGACAAGACATCCCCCTCTCCACCTCTGTTACAAATCTTGGAATAAAAATGGACTCCAATCTTACATTTGAAAATCACATTAAGCTTCTGTTTAAAACTTGCTTCTTCCATCTTCGAAACATCTCTAGACTTCGCCCATCCCTAACTTTTTCCGATGCTGAGAAGCTCGTCCATGCTTTTGTCTCCTCCAGGCTCGACTACTGCAACTCCCTGTTTATTGGAATCCCTGGCAAAAACCTTCAGAAACTTCAATATATTCAAAACAGTGCTGCAAGGATCTTGTTGCGAGTTCGTAAATTTGAACATATTACGCCCATTCTTCATAACCTTCATTGGCTTCCTGTCGCCTACAGAATTCAGTACAAAACTGCTCTCATTACACATCAATGCTTACATGGAACTTCACCAGATTATCTGAAGGATATTCTTATTCCACACTCATCCACCCGGTCGCTGCGGTCACAGAACAGTAATCTCCTTCACATTCCGAGAACCAAATTAAGGACCATGGGAGACCGGGCTTTCAGTGTGGCTGCCCCCCGCCTGTGGAACTCTCTTCCTGACTGTCTGAGGGTCCCACAGTCTGTGGTTGACTTTAAGAGCGGCTTGAAGACCTTTCTTTTCAACCGAGCATACTCTGCCTCCTCATGATTCTACTTTTGATCTTAGTTGATACTGTTATTGATTTTACTTGTTCTATTACTTGTTTTATTGACATTTAATTTCTGTTGCACCGTGTAGCACTTTGAGATTTTCATTAATGAAAAGTGCGTTATAAATTGAATTCATTATTATTATTATAACTCCGATGTGGTTAACGTCTGAGAGCTTTCCTTTAGCCCTTGGGTGGATAAGCTCTCAGCGTCACAATGCTCTTGTCGTGGGCGTAGGGAAACTACCAGTTAGCATAGCTAAACAGGTAATAGCAGAAATGTCTCCTCTTGGACTGTGCTGGTCAAAGAGCCTCCTCGTTAGCCGGTGCTAAACGTGGAGGTACTCATGAGCCAGTTAGTGGGGCTAAACAGGCTGTTGAGTAGCGACAGCATTGGTAGACAAACTTAGTTAGCAAGCTGTGGGATGAACCCTGTCATCGATTTGGCTACACATGTTAGCGAAACAGACAGAAAAGAAGGTTAGTTAGCAAGCTATACTGAACGGTTTTCATCAAGCCTCACAAATTAAGTCCTTCTTCGTCCGCTTGTTAGCTGCGCTAATCGTGTATGCAGCGCTAGGCGAGCTTGACGTCTTCTTTGCGTTGTTCGTGGGAGCCCCCAGTTAGCCGAGCTAACCGTGGGGAGATAGCCAGTTAGCAGCGGTGATGGAGTAGAATGAATGTCTTCGTCGTCCGCTCGTTAGCAGCGCTAACAAGCCACACGTCGTCCTCGCTCTGTCCATGAGTGCTCCCATTTAGCCGAGGTAACCGTGGGGAGCTAGCCAGTTAGCAACACTAACAAGCCAGAAACAACGACATTCACGTTAGCAGCGCTAATGCCGGGTACCCACCAGATGCGTCGAAACGCTCCTGCCACCCCCTTTTAGCCGCTTGTCACTTTCACACAAGCCACTGAAGACGCGTCTGATGACGCGCCCTGGGAGGAGGCAGAGGAGGGGTGTCTGGCTCCTTTTCCGGTTGTTTCTTGTACACCGGACAGACAAAATCAGCTGTACTTAAGCCACGTTACTACTTGAGTGGGTTTTCTACAAGCCAAACTGCAGCTCCAAAAGTCTTTGTTGAGATTAAAAAGTTTTTTATGTTTGTGGTGATCGTACGCTCGAGCGGACAGCAGCAACTGTTTAAAATGCTAGGTTTCTTTTTTTTTCCCTTTATAGATGGCCTCCCTTCTCACCTCACTCACAGCCATCCTCTCACACCGATATTATTTTTTTTTTTAAGAGAGAAAGGAAAGATAGAAAGTAAGACAACAAAACACAACAATTATCCACAAAAAGAACACAAGGCAAACACACCCAACCTCCGTCCGCAATCCTGCAAAGCACATGACAAAACACAGCAACAAAATACACATGCATAAAGACTAATAATATTCATGACCTTGCAGTAGATTTCCATAAATAAACATACCCATACCTACAAATATATATACATATACATTACATTCATATCACATATCCATCTACATATCTGCATATGATATCTACATATACATCCCTGCATCCATTTGTGTGTGGTTGTGAACATGCATAAGTGAATAAGGTTCCTCCAATAGAACATTCAGTAGCGACCGTGAAGCATCAGAGATCCGTCCCCCCAAGGCCCGAGACAGACGAAGGGGCGATCAAAGCCCAAGACCCCAAGAAGGACCCGGAGCCCAGAGTCCCCAGGGCCACCCGAACAGGACGAGCCACTCACCCTCTCTCCAGATCTGACCAAGGGGGAGAACCAGACGAGCTCCACCAGCGACTACACACAATGATCCCCGGGAGGCCAACAGCGCCAAACCAACAGGCCCCCGCCGGAGCCCGCTGCAAAAGCCCGTTGCACTGACGTAGCGCGAGGCACGGACACTGAAGCCCCGGGCACCAGGGACGCCCACCCCTCAGGCCCAGACCTGATAGGACCAGAGGACCCGAGCCCCACCAGGCAGCCACCAGGCCGAGCCGACACACGCCCAAGCGCCCAACCCCTGAAAGCGACAACAAGGGCACCCAGCACACCCGCAGGCAAAAGGACACCCACCCGGGGGCCACGTGGTAGGAGCGCGACACCAAGTAGCCTCAGATGTAACAGAGAGGGAGCAGTCCAAATCCCAGCCTGACAAGTATACATTCATGGTAAATGGTAAATGGTAAATGGAGCTTATTTATATAGCGCTTTCCAACCCCCTGTGAGGAGCCCCAAAGCGCTTTACAATACCAGCCATCCACCCATTCATTCAGACATTCATACACCGGTAGTGGTAGCCCGCCTTGCAAGGCGCCATCCAGACCTACCGGGAGTAACTCGGGGTTAAGTGTCTTGCCCAGGGACACAACGACACATGGTGGGCGGATGCGGGATTTGAACCTCCAACCTTCCGATCGGGGGTCGACTGCCAATACCACTGTGCCACGGTCGTCCCATATTCATATACAGACACACTCACTCAGACCCACCCTCATCCTCACTCACACAAAGACAAACAATAACGACACGTTCCATTCATAATCCTGATGTACCCTCTATACCCCCTAGGTCCAAGACATATATCTGCCCCCTACATGGGGTAGCCCACACCCAAGTCCAGGAGGTAGGCCCATTCATTCTGGGGTGGAGAGTAGCCGACATCCAAGATTCGGCCCAACCCTCGCCCTGCCGCCAGCACAGGACACCCGAGCCCAAGCAACCCCAGGGAGAGCGAAATGCCAGCCCCGCCCACGGTGAACCCCCAGGCCCCGAACCCCCCCATAGTCCAAGACAACCCACGGCCTACCCCCAGAATGTCCGACAGGCAACCAGGGGGTAAGAGAAAAATTAATATATATATATAAATACATAAATATTTAAAATTGAAATTAACAAATCTAGAACCTGACATACACACCCCCATCCCCAAATGTGCTGTTGCGTGTGTTGTTGTAAAGTGCATTTAAAAGGGAAGAGAAGAAGCAAAGGCTGGCCAGTTTCTTACTGGAGGTTGGTTTCTTCATGGAGGCTCGATGGAATAAGTTTAAAAAAGTTTTAAAAAAGTCCCGTTTTCGTTGCGTCATCACATAGCAGAGTCTCTCCCGATTGGTTGCTGCGACGCGCCAAGCGTCGAAAGTTCAAACATTTGACCCTTGGCGGCTTGACGCATAGGTTGCTTCGGACGCGCGTGCGCGGAAAGGAACTGCCGCGTGCTGCCGCGCTGCTTCAAACACTCAAAATGTGCCGCTTCACGATTTGAAGCGCCTCGACACGTCTCCACATAGATTTTCAATGTTAAACTGGCCGCTTCCGCTGGCCAAAACGCGTCTGGTGGGTACCCGGCATAAGCGTGAGGAAGCGCTCAGTTAGCAGCAGGGCTAAACGGAGCTCCGTGGATGAAATCCCTCGTATTGGCGTCCTCGGTAGGGAGTGCGCTCACCTCCAGTCGGGCAGTTCAGCCAGTACAAGGTCCGTGATGTTCAGGTGTGAAGCGAGGTGAAGTGCAAATAGAAACCGAACGTGAGGCGTCACGTCTTTTATACCAGGGGGCAGGGCCCCCTGGTGACGCAGACGCTCACTTGCCTTAAAAGGCGTGTAGTAAGGCTTCAGGTGGACCGCGCGGGGGCGCAATTCCCATATATCATATGTTGCTCCGCAGTGAACTTACTGATAAGGAAACTATTCATTTTTGATTTTGTCATATTTAAATCTAATCTGTAGCTCCTGTACAACGTCTTTTACAAAATATAATTCAATATTTTTTATTCTATTTAATTTTTTTTCACCCAGTACCACAGAGTCAAAAAACACCTTGTATCTTGACATAAAACAGTAAATTGTTTGGTATTATTGTGGGATTTTGCTTACCTTGAATCAACTCTTTCTTCCTGACAAAAATGCTCAATAAACATTATTTTTTAGATATCAGGTACTTAGCTAACACAGCTGAACAGCAACGATCAGAAGCAACATTTTTCCACACGTGCACTCTTAATCCTCTACGTGCTTTCTCAGGTGTGGAGTAGCACAAGGCTGCACAAAGTATTTCAGGGGTGCAATGCCCTCATTCCATGGATCCGCAGTGATAATTTTATTGTTCTTTCTCTTCTTAGGAATTGCACCCTGATTCTCAAGGATGAGCGAAAAGGACAGATTGCACAGGATAAGATTCAAAAATCATTTTATTCACCTCCATGGAATAAACAGGAGAACAGATATATTCTATTGCATTTTAATTTGGAGACATGGGTAAAAATGTCTAAATGATAAAACTATGCTTTAGAATGTTTCAGAAACAGTTGATTTACATTATTTGATGAAACTTTTAAATACTCAATTTAATCTTCAGATGCTTTATTTAACAATAATAAAAATAATACATTTTATTTGTATAGTGCATTTCTAAATACACAATTATGCTTAATTTAAACATAAAATAAAGTGCCCTTAACATCAGACTGATAGTTTTAAGTAGAAACAAGTGACATATATTAGTGTGGGAGTAGTTTGAAGTGGCAAAAATTATGTATTTTTAGTTTCTAAATCAATTAAAATAAAAGGTGGTTAAAAAAAGCCAAATGGTAAGCACTTTATCTGCACAGATTCTGAGTTGGATAAGCTTTGACCTCTAACAGTTTCCCACAAGGTTAGCATGGCCTCCCCACCATGTTCCTCCAGTAGCCCCATACATCAGCACTGACACTGGAAAATTAATGTCACCCAGATCCATGGCTCACTAGTGTCACTGATGGCATCTTGTTCAGTGGTCAGACACACAGAAGATCCGCTAAATTTGTCCTCAACGCACTACTAGTGTTAATATTAGAATAAAGGATTATATTGCTGTTGTTATTATGAATGCTAAATGCCAAATTATAGTAAGTTAAGTTTCAATATATTTAAACATCACATACTGTATATATTTTCAAGGTCACCACTAAGACTGCTGGATCATCATTGCATTAATAACCAAATTAGAGGGGCGGTAATGATATCTTTGGATTGAACTTTGTATTTTTCATATGAAGAACATTTTGTACGAGATCAGAATAACTGAAGCAATAATTTGAGCAATTCACAAGTGCCCCCCCCCCACCCCACCCACACACACACATACATACGCCTTCTTTTTTAATTATGGTATCATTAATAAAACATTATAGATACGTCTCTGGGAGAAACAATTTATCATTTTACTTGATGGGTCACAAACACAATGAAGTGATTAAAAGCTAATGTTTTGTTAATCATCATTGCCATTTCAGGATTCAACAGTATTTGCCGGCTCCTTGCTGTTGTCCTTTATGGGCAATTATTAGGTTAAAAGCACAAGATAAAAGGTTTTATCTCTTACTTATATAGAAAGCCAACCAAGAATATAAAAACTTAGAAGCTTGTTGAATTTTTGGATGTAGTGTTTTATTATTTGAGCTTTCTTCCATAATATTATGTTTTTTTCTGCTTTAGCAATGATGTGGAGCATTTTTGTCTGTTATAAAAATATCATTGAGCAACCTCAGTTTTTTTTTAGAAAGGAAGTTTACATTTGACCAGATGGACTAGTTAAAAGTTGTTCAAAGCAGGGTCAAGATCAAATTGGATCATTTCCATCTTAACTTCCAAAATCTTGTAGCAGCTTCTGTGAACACTACTTTATAAGCTTTTACATCACTGTAAATTTAGTTTAGATATTGAAATTATGTTTAAATATTTATGCAATTTAAAACTGTGCATTGTACACATAATTTTTTTCTTTCTTTTGTAATATAATGGTTTGTATATCATGAATGTGTTTTCGGTTTTGTTGTCACATTTGTTTGTTCCTTTATTAAGGATAGTCTCTTGTACAAATTAAGTTGCTTTATGTTCGGTGCATTGCTTTTTGAAACACAGATGAGTTGTTTTATAGAATTAATACTGTATTTGCATGGCTTACATATTTTTTTACCCCTCGGGTAAACTTGCACTTGAGTGGATAAAATACCAGCAATATATCCCAACTACTGACTGGAACCCACTGAAGAGTAACGGTGAGCACTGATTACGTATGCCTGACACTCAAACTGACATATAATATTTGCCATAGGATATAAGGATGAGGGGATACAGAGGAAAGAAGGGAGAATAGGCAGCACTCCAGCCTGCTGTAACCTTGATGACACCCTTCATTACTATGTGCAGGCTGACATCCTGACAGAGGCATGCAGCGCCAGATGGAGGGGAGGGACACAGCCCCATTCTCAGCCTCTGCTGGGCTTTTCTAGATTAGCATCTGGAAGAAAGCTTTGGAGGTAAAGTAAAGGCAAGGAGAGCAGTACTGTTCATTCACAGCTTGACTGACAGTGCACTGGCTCAGCTCTGCAAGGCTGCCCTCGTCCTTGTGCGTCCACAGCAGGTGGCATAAACTTTGGCCTGACCTTGCCATATCAAAACCTGTTTCCTACCATTCTGCATGAGATGGGAAGACCCACATTTCAACCCCTGTATAGTTTGTGTCCAGTGAGACATCCACATGACAGTGCTTATTACAAACTTCAGATATCAAAGTTACATGAAAGAAAAGCATGCAAAATGTTGCGGTGTCTAATTTTTTTGGAAACTTTAGGTAATAATTTTTGTATTAAACGTTCAAATGATTTTTACTACCGTTCAGTGTTTCAAAATGAAGGGTTTAAGATAAAATCGTTAAACAATGTTCCCAAGTTGAAGTGCTTAAATATCGGATAAAATAAAATAAAAACTTTGTTTGACTTCAGTGTACTGCAAAACACAGTTAATGTGAACTGATCAAAGGTGGCACTGCCAGCAAGTCTCCTTTAAGGACACTGGCTGTTAGCACAGAGCTGCCCAGCCTCTTTGTCTTCCTGGCAGCAGTTTGATGAGAGCCCCTCGGGTGATTCACTCTTACTTACAGACACGCGCACGGCTGTTAAGAATTGGATCAAAACAGATTGAGTAGAGGTTGAACGCACAGAGAAGGAGAGTGGAGTCAGGGATTAAAAATGGGAGATAGATGGAGAGGATAGTGATGTGGCGTATTGAAAAAATAAATAAATAAAAGAGAAGAAGAAGTAGAGCACATGTCAGGAAGGGGGTGACCTGAAAATGTTCCGTTTAACAGCTTGTTGTTGTGACAGTGAAAGACAAAAGGTCACTGTATCTGATGGGCTTTTTTGTCCATGGTTGGGTAATGTGGACTGCACAATTAACTCATCAATTTGAACAGTGGATCAGTCATGCTCATCTCTGCATGGGTACAAATCTGATATAAATGCAGATGAATCCCTGCCCTACTTTAACTCAGTCCTGACAGCTTTGCATGCACTCCACCAGTCTCTGTAGAGCGCTGAGCGAGTGACGTTCATCCCCAGGGTCTGCTGTCAAGCCTTTTGAATGGAGATCTGTGCAAATGAAAATGCGTGAACAAAGATGGGCTTCATAGAAGAATACATTCTGAAGTAATTCAAATATTTTCTAAGATCCAAAAGTAATCAGCTTGTCACACAAACACAATGAATAACATGAGTGACCTGTAGTGACACTCTTCAAGTGGACTTTTGTTTGCATAAGTTCTTAAACTTAAAGCTCCACTGACATCATCTTTTAACTTTCCATAAAATGGCACTAACATATATATATATATATATATTAAGATTGACCTCTGATCGTTTTTGCTAAAACAATGTTAAATTAATTAAAATTCCTCTCAAAAACAGTTTAAAATTAGCGCCTTTTTTTTCACATGATAAATACGGGGTTTCCCGTCGCGCGATTATGACGTCACACACAGACTCGCGTCAACTGCGCACCTTGTTTACAATGGACAAGATACAAACGCGATCCGTCCAATTTAGCCATTTAAAACTTTATATTTTAGCGGTTTGTCTTCAGAGAAGCCAAAGTTATTTCCAGTAAACAGCAGGTTATAATTTTTTTTCAGCTCCTGCTGGTTTTTGGAGACTTTTCACTTCAGGAAGTGAGCAGCTCTGTGAGGACTTACAGCAGCTTATAGTTGAGAGTCAGAAGGGATTCTACACAGAGGCGTCCGCCACTAGAGGGCGCTAGGGGCTCCGCTCCTCCTTGGATCTGCAGCTCTTCTTCTTCACCATTTGAAGATTTTTTTTTTTTTTTTTATAAAAGTGAAATAATAAAATAAAAATATTTCGAAATGCATGCATATATGTTTTTAGTTGTGTAGGATAAATATTTTATGAGTAATGATTGTTTTGTTTGTTTCAAAAAACGTTTTCTGATTGTGAGTGACGTACTTCCGGTTTCCCCGCTCGGCGCCGCCTGGGGGCTTTTCCCATGCTTTTCCATTGAATCTAATTATAACTAGCGGCCGCTAGCGGCCGTAGTTTATGTCCCATCTGTACAAAATTATTGAACTGTACAGGTCGCATTTTCCGCCGCTCTCGAGCCTGGACTCGTCTCTTATCGCCACGGATCGCCATTCGCCAGCACTTCCGGTTCGAGCCAAGGAAGGAGGGGGACCATCTCTCTGTTTACAGTCAGAGCTTCACACGGCCAACTAGCGACGTTGAAACAGCTGTAATTATTAATGGTGCCTTTCTACACAGGTAAGCAAGTAATAATTAGTGAGTTTAATAAATCGCTGAGCACACATGAGCAAAGTTTGAGCTGTTTTCATCTGTGTTCGGGACGTGGTGTCGTGTGTGTGTGGTTGTTTCAGTCAGTTACAGTAGCTACTAGCTGTGCTCATGGTGTGGTGTACTGCAAAGTTGCTACTTGCTAGTTATAAACCCGAATGTGTGAAGATGACTCCTGTCTGTCCATCTTCAGCTCATCATGAACTGTTTACTCCTCAGAGTGTCTGTCTGTGTTAGTTAACTTTTGTCTCGTTTCGTTTAGCAGCAGTTGCAAATTTTCTGATGAATAAATCTGAATGAATAAATAAACTTTAGTTTTAGTTTAGTTTAGTTAAACTTTAGTTTCATTATAAGTTGTGCTGTTGTTTCAAAGACACTAAACTTAAATAAATCAAGTAGCAGAAAGATTTAAGCATTAAATAGTTTGAATTTTTCATGTTATGAAACAGTGATTATATAATTATTTGAATTTAATTTTAATATTATAAAGATCACTGTGGATGGATCAATGCAATTGAAATAACCTGGATATTATTATTTATGTTGTATTAAGAAAGTTAAAATGTGATTACATATGTGTACACAAAGCACTTCAAGCAATGTGGAAAATGCTAAAAAAAATACATAATTAATGTGCCTTCTGTACTTTCTTTACAGAAAAAAATCCACACAACACCTTCATCTCTACACACCAGCAGTGATTATTTCCAATCTACCACCTGTGTAACAGACAGGTGGTGTACAGAAGAAGATCCAAGATGTCCAGCTTAACCTTCATGCAGCAGGTGACTTCCCATATCCCAAAAGTGAGTATTTTTTTCACTTGTGGTGTTTTACTATTTTTAACACTGTATTGATCTGGAGAATGAAAACAAAGTCTCTTGCAAGTTACTAGCTTATTAACATTGAAACATTTAAGGTACATTTATATGGTGAAATGTTATATATGCTAAGATGCATTAGGAGTCAACTCAGGACCTTTAATATTAGGAATATTTAAGAGAACTCTGGTACTAAAAAAATACAGTAGATTGATTCTATTTATTTGCTCTCTCCACTGCACACCTGTAGAAGGAGGTGAGGTCTGAACTTCTCAGACCAGCTCATCTCAGCCGTCTGAGGAAGTAGAGTCTCTGATGAACTTTCGTGATCAGGCTGGTGGTGTTGTTGCTCCAGCTGAGGTTATCGTTCATGTGTACCGTACACCTAAGTACTTGTAGCTGGAGACCACTTCCACTGCAGATCCTCCAATGTTCAGTGGGGTGTGTGGGGTTTGTTTGTTCCTTCTGAAGTCCACAATCATCTCCTTTGTCTTCTTAACGTTGATGTGAAGGTTATTGTCCTTGCAGGACCCAGAGCCTCTTTATCATAAAGTGGAAGAAAAGACCCTTAGACCAGTCTGGTGGGTGACCAACTTAAAGAGACTGATATCGGATTTTAGGTCACTTCAGTTTCTTTAACAACAAACATGAACATGGCTGGCTGTGAGGGGCAAACACATGACATATAGTAGCTAAAAGACAGATGCTTAAACTGCTAAGCTTCAGCAAAAAGAGGAAAATATTGATGAGTAGCAAAACACTAGCTAAAGTAGCATTTTTTTTTGCTGAAAGTATCAAAATGCTAGTTAAAAGTAGCAGAAAAGTAGCAGAACAGTAGCTAAAATCTCAACAAGATAAAAAAGAAAACAGATTTAAGAGAATAATGTTTAAGGGAAAGTTTCATATTTTGAAAGATATAAAACTAGCAACAAAAAAGTAAGCTGAAATTAGCACAAAATATGTAAAAAGAACAATAAAGTGGTCATAGTGTTATGATTTCAAAGGTTTACCCAGTTGGTAATGAGACCCAGAACGACACAAGACGAAGAGGTGCAAAAGTAACAGTGTTTATTATTTACAGTGCAAGTCTATATACTGTACACATGTACAGGGATCTTCTGGATTTCCTAGAAGATGAAACAAACTGTCAGAAAGGCTTGACCAGAAGGCTCTTTCAAGATGATTGATCTAGTTTT
>JBBPBX010038894.1:0-13391 GCA_038048925.1 Garcialebias charrua
AGGATTGTTCCAGAGAGGTGTATGTGTACATGGGAGAAGTGAAGACTTTGTCATTTTCAGATACTCCCACCATGCCATCAGAGATGAGCTAATATTGATGCTCTTAAAGCAGACATGTCTTTTTAAAACTGTACTGATAAATGGTAGATCTGAAATCCTAATATCATTACATATAGTTTGTTCTATATCTATCCAAGTTTCATCTAGTGCATTCGGTTTTAACCACTTTGATATATATTTTAACCTGTTGGCTAAATAATAGTAATAAAAGTTTGGAAGTTCTAATCCTCCGGTGTCTTTAGATTTCTGTAATGTTTTTAAACTAATACGTGGAGTTTTATTTTTCCAAAGGAATTTATATATAGAAGAGTCTAGTGACTTAAACCATTCAGTTGCAGGTTTATTTGGAATCATTGTAAATAAATAATTTATTCTCGGCAGCACCATCATTTTTACTGAGGCAACTCTTCCCATAAGTGATATGGGTAGAGATCTCCATCTAGTAAGATCGTCTTCAATTTTCTTTAATAGTGGGATATGATTTAATTTTATTAAATCTTCCAATTTAGGAGAGATATTAACACCTAAATATTTAATGTTACCTGATTGTAGTTTTTCATTAAGAGAATTATTAAACACGCAATTTATTGGAAGAACTGTAGACTTTGTCCAGTTTATAGAATAATCAGAAACTTTTGAAAACGAGTTTATTAATTTGATAACATTAGATATTGAGTTTCCTGAGTTCTCAAGAAAAAGCAAAACATCGTCAGCATAAAGACTAATTTTATGTTCTATGTTTCTACCCTTTATGCCTTTAATATCAGCACTTTGCCTTATTGCTGCTGCTAAAGGTTCAATAAAAATAGCAAATAATGCTGGTGAAAGTGGGCAACCTTGCCTGGTTCCCCTCTGTAAACAGAAGCTTGAAGATAATTGATTATTTGTCCTGACGCACGCTGTTGGTGAACTATATAATATTTTTAACCAATTAATGAAGTAATTCCCAAATCCAAATTTATTTAAGGTAGCAAATAAGAAATTCCAATTAACTCTATCAAATGCTTTTTCTGCATCTAATGAAAAAATAGCTGTTTCAATATTTTTCAAATATGAATACTCTATTATATTATATAATCTGCGTGTATTTGAGTTTGAGTGTCTTCCTTTTATGAATCCGGTTTGGTCTGGATGTATAATAACAGGAGTTATCTTCTCTAGTCTTTTAGATAAGACTTTACAAATTATTTTAACATCAACATTAATAAGAGAGATTGGACGATAACTGGTAGGTAATACTGGGTCTTTGCCTGGTTTTAATAAGAGACTAATGTTGGCTGAATTCATATGTGTTGGTAGCCTACCATTTTCTTCGGACTCAAATAGCACTCTATAAAATATCGGTTCCAGTATATCCCAGAACTTTTTATAGAATTCTACTGGATATCCATCAGGACCTGGAGATTTCTTATTAGGCATGCTTTTAATTGCATCATGGAGCTCATCTGATGTTAATGGTGAGTCTAGTTTTGATGATTGACTAATATCTAGTTTAGGAAGTGTTACTTTCTCCAAGAATTCATTAATATCCTTATTAGATGGATTTATTTGTGGAGTGTAAAGAGTTTTATAGAAATCTTTAAAAATATTGTTTACTTTTCCCTCATCATGAATTATATTTCCATCTTTATCTTTAATACCATAAATAGATGTTTTTTCTTTGTTTAATTTGAGTTGATTAGCTAAAAAGCTACCTGATTTATTACCGTACTCAAAATTATCTAATCTAAGTCTTTGTATCAAGAATTTATTTTTCTTATCAATATATTCATTTAGTTCTAATTTTAATTTGCGTAGCTTTTGCTGTGTTTCCTCTCCTTGTAGACCTTCTAATAGTTTAATGGATTTCTCTAATTCCTCAATACGTTTATTTTCTTTTTTCTTTTTATTTGTTGAATAGGATATTATTTTACCTCTCATGACTGTTTTCCCAGCCTCCCAAAGTGTACATGCTGAAGTTCCTGGCAAGTCATTAAACTCTAAATACGATGCCCATTCTTTTTTAAAATATTGCAAAAATTCTTCTTCTTGAAGTAGTGATGTATTTAATCTCCAACTTGTATTTTTTGTTGTTATTCTTTTATAATCTATATTTACAGTAACTGGTGCATGATCGCTGATAGCAATAGGGTGTATCTCAGTGTCTGAAATGTTTGCCATCAATGAATTGCTTACTATAAAATAATCTAAACGAGAATATGAGTGATGCACATGTGAAAAGAAAGAATATTCTTTGCTATCAGGGTGAAAAGAACGCCATGCATCGCAAAGTCCATAATCGTTCATATACTGTTTAACTATATTTATAGATTGCCAACTGCGTTGAGTTCCCGCTGCATTCAGTCTGTCTATCTTGTCATCTAAACCAAAGTTGAGATCACCTCCCATCACCAGTGAGGAATCCATGTGATTTGATAGATTGGAAAAAAAATCATGAAAAAAAGCAGCGTCGTCTACATTCGGTCCATATATGCTAACAATACAATAATTTTGTCTAAATATAGATAACTTTAATATTATATATCTACCGTTCGGATCTATAAATTGATCTAATACTGTGAAGTCAACATTTTTATGTATTAAAATTGCCACCCCTCTTTGTCTTGAATTATAACAGGCTGAGAATACATTAGGAAACTCTGAAGATTTTAGCTCAACCACAGTTGAGGTCAATTTATGAATTTCTTGGAGTAATACAACATCTGCCTTTAATCTTTTAATCTTGTTAAAAATTCTATATTTTTTATCTTGGCTACCGGCTCCATTAATATTCCATGTGACAAATCTTAAAGTGCCCATACTTGTGTCTGTGAAAATATAGATAAACCACAACCATTATCACAGATATAGAAGATAATAAAACACCCAGGTAAACACATAATCCTTGATGTTTGACTATATATCATTAAGTAATATTCTAAGTGTTGTTTTTAACGATAAATCAGTGATGTGTACCTTTATCATGTATTTGTGTAAGCAGATACGAGTGTATATAAGTCCTTGTGCTTGTGTATTAACAAATGTTGAGTTAGAAAAATACAGACAAGAAAAGAAAGTGAAATCACACTGAACACTAGAAGATGACAGATAGAAGAAAAAATAAAAAAAGAACCCTCCTACCACATTAATTGCCATGCCACCGTGTACCACCAGTCTGTGTAACCCACCAATCGAGCTGTGCTGAAATTTTTTTTACATTTATTTGGTAAGTAATAATGATATCTAGCTAATAATATTAATTATTAATAGTAACTGAAAATCATTCTTACCTTAATGATGACTAATATAGCCATGGAGTAATCTCTGGGTCTCTGAACAGCTGACCATTGATGTACAGTTTGTCCACCGAGATTGCAGCTCTTCTACCTTCATTTAAATTTTGTTTCCTAATCGGGAACAGAACGCGCCTTCTGCTTAAAATCTCTGCAGGGAATTGATCATTCATACTGAAATTGGTGTCACGTAGTTCCCTACCTCGGCTTTTTACCTGCATTTTTTGTTTATAGTGTTCAAATCTGGCTACAATCGGCCGCGGCCTAGTGTCCCCAGCTTTCTTACCTCCGAGGCGGTGAACTCTGTGAAAAGTGATGGAATTAACCACGTCACTCGTCAACTTCAGCTGAGTCTGCATGAAGGCCCGAACCGAGGTTTCGACGTCTTCATCTGTTTTCTCTGAGATTCCAGAGAAGACCATGTTTTCCCGCATGCTCCGGGATTGAATCTCCAGTATAGATTCTTTAATTTTTCTATTATCATCGGAGAGCTGTGATACCTCTTCGGTGAGCGTTTTAACCGTTCCCCTCAGCTGCTGGTTTTCACTAGCGAGCGATGCTACTTGTTGCTGGCTGAACTCCAAAGAAATTTTCAAGTCTTGGAATTCCTTGTGTAGCAATTCTACCAGTGCTAAACGAGCGTCCAAGCTAGTTAATTTACCGTCAATCGACTCCAGGATCTCTTTAAAGCCCGAACTATCAGTAGACGGTGAAGAAGCGCTATCTAAACTACCGTGTCTGTGCCTTTTAGCATTCGGGGTGCTAGCAGCGGCACCGGAAGTAGCATTAGATTTTCCCATGACACCACTTTCGTAACACTCGTCTACAAACAATTCCAGACTTTGCAAAGTTTCTTCTTCCAGCTTGTTCGATGAGAAAAAATCAGTTAATAGTATTTAGTAATAATAACGACTTTTAAACAATATTACATTTAATTATTTCGTTTTTTATTTACTTTATTTACTTATTTTATTTTATACTACATTTAATTAAATCTTTTTATTTTTAATCATATAAATATTAACTTACCCAAGCTTTATCATACTCACGCACAGTTTTCTCCTCTAACTTCTCAGCAACAGCTCATTGCAGCTCCACACTGTCACACCTGCAGCAATCACCTCCTCCGTCCTCACACTGAAGCAAGAAGGGCTTACAAAGCCTGGGTTGAATCAGGTAAAGCTAAATGTGGTCCTCTATTTGCTAGTATGAAGGAGGCAAATGCAAAATTTAAATATGCCTTACGGTTCATTAAAAGACATGAGAATTCTCTCAGGGCTGAATCACTGGCTAGGAAGCTACAAAGTAAATGCCCTACAGATTTCTGGACAGAAATAAAAAAGATGAGTAATAACAAAAGGTCTTTCCCAACACATATTGATGGTGTGAGCGGAGCAGCAGAGATCACTGATCTATGGAGGAAACATTATGAAGATATTTTTAATGCTGTTAAAAGTAATTCATTTGTGGTTGGACATATTGATGGAAATGAAAATGTGGTTGTGTCCCCAAGAGAAATCTCTGAGATTGTGATGATGCTGGATAACAACAAGTCAAGTGGGTCAGACAGGGTATCTGCTGAGCATCTGAAATATGCAAGCAGGAAATTATGCCCCCTACTTGCAATGTGTTTTACGGGCTTTTTAACTCATGGAGTTCTACCTGACAAATTACTGTCTGTCATCTTAGTTCCGATTGTGAAAGATATAGCTGGTAGAATTAACAGTAGGGATAATTACAGGCCTATAGCCCTGGCCAGCACCTTATCTAAGGTGCTGGAGAGGGCTATTTTGAACAAGCTGGAAGGATTTTTGCTGACCTCTGACAATCAATTTGGGTTTAAACGTAAACATGGAACAGACTTGTGCATCTTTGCTTTAAAAGAAATTTTAGATCTATACAACAGACACCACACCTCCATTTTTATGTGTTTTATTGATGCCTCAAAGGCTTTTGACTATGTAAATCATGAAAAGCTGTTTTACAAGTTATATAAGAGGGGTGTCCCCAAATGTTTGCTGAGGATTCTTGTTTTTTGGTATGCTAATCAACATATGTATGTTAAATGGGGAAACTCTGTATCGGACCCCTTCAGTGTCTCAAACGGTGTGAGACAGGGTAGCATCCTGTCTCCCTTTTTGTTCAATGTTTATATGGATGACCTGTCAAAGCTTTTAAATGTCTGTGGAACAGGTTGTAGGGTGGGAAATAAGGTCATCAACCATCTTATGTATGCCGATGATTTAGTAATCTTCTGTCCCTATTCTGCTGGCTTACAAGAACTGCTGCAGGTGTGCTCTGACTATGGAAGTGACTTTGATATAAAATATAATGCGAAGAAAAGCAACATCATGATTGTGCGGAGCAGAGAAGACTCCAAGTTGATGTTCCCTGACTTCTTTCTGTCGGGCAACAGGCTGGATGTCAGTGATGAATATAAATATTTGGGGCACTATTTGACTGCAGACCTGTCAGATGATAGAGACATTTACAGACAATGTCGTATGCTCTATGGACAAGCTAACACGCTGATCCGTAGGTTTGGAATGTGCTCATCATCTGTTAAGATCCAACTCTTTAAGGCCTACTGCACTCCTTTGTACACCGCTCACCTGTGGAGACGTTATAAAAAGAGCAGCATGTATAGACTAACTGTGGCATATAATGATGGCCTTCGATTGATGCTGAGGGTACCTCGATGGAGCAGTGCGAGCAAAATGTTTGCAGATGCAGGTGTGCCTACCTGTCAAGTGGTGCTGCGTAACCTCATGTATAGATGCATGTGTAGATTGTCTGCATCTGAAAACTGCATCATCACTACACTGACCAACCCTGGACTAAGCTCTGTCAGATATTTTTCTATTTTGGGGACTCATTGGTGGATGAGCCTCTATAGGAAAGCTTTTTAGTCTTTTATTCTTATTTTATTTTATTTTTTATAGGAAAGCTTTTTAATCTTTTTAATCATTTTTATGTTTTATTCTTTTTATATACATATATGGATCTTGTATTGTATCTGAAATAAAGAAACTACTACTACTATTACCTGCTCAGCTGGAGTCCCACAGGGCTCAATACTGGGACCAATCTTATTTAGCCTATATGTTAATGATTTGCCAAATGTTTGCAAAACTGTAAAAATGCAATAACAGTATATGCAGATGATACTGTACTGTATGTTCATGGAAAAACAAAAAAATGAAGCTGCTGCTGTGCTTTCTAGTGCCATGATGCCGGTATCTCACTGGCTCCAGGACTCTTGTCTACATCTGAACACTAAAAAAACAGTCTGTATGTTTTTCTCTCGGCTGCCACCAGATGATGGGCATCCATCTGTGTTGGTCAATGGCGAGACATTAGATGTGGTTGAACAATTTAAATACCTCGGAGTCATTTTTGATTCCAATCTAAATTTCAAGCAACATGTAAAGAGAATTTCACATATAATTAAACTTAATCTGGCAAACTTCAAACATATAAGACCTTCTCTGACAACAGAATCAGCAAAGGCTTACATGCATGCCATGATCTTCAACCATATAGCATATTGTTATACTACATGGTCTCACACTTCAGAGATCATCAGGAAGCCCCTAAAGTCTCTTTTTCAGAAAACACTGAAAATTTTTCACAAAAAGCCAATGGACCTTACCAAGCTCCGCCCACAGGGCCGCGTTTCATTGGCTAATGCCCATAACACGTCACAGCGCAGCTTCCACATGCGTGCCGGTCTCACAAAACAAACGCTACGGTAGCGTTTGTGAGACCGGCACCACATGCTACTTACATTGCTAGCTAGCATACGTGCAGAATTTTTTTGCGTCAGGGCTGGAAAAATGGTCCTCCACCGTCAGTGGGGTATCTGTACAGGAGATGTCAGGTACCCTGACCGTATTTGTGGAAGTAAAATTCACCGTTTCCCTATATGTGAAACTGAATGCCTTGCTTGGATCAAAGCTTGTGCACGACCACAAAACTGAACAATTATTTCTTTCACCAGCAGAGAAGGGTTGACCTGCTTTTGAAACCTGCTAGTTAACAACACGCGGTCACGATGAGAGAAAGCCATACTTCACTGAACGTCCTGGAAGTTGGGAAGAAACAGCTCTGCTAACTCCACATGAGCTAGCTAACACAACGAGCTCTACTGTCAATTTCACCTAAAACTGCACAAAATCGTGACACGAAGTAGCTGTTAACATCTGTAGCTGTTAGCATCTGTAGCTGTTAGCATCTGTAGCTGTTAGCATCTGTAGCTGTTAGCATCTGTAGCTGTTAGCATCTGTAGTTGTTAACATTTGTAGCTGTTAACATCTGTAGCTCTTAGCATCTGTAGCTCTTAGCATCTGTAGCTGTTAGCATCTGTAGCTGTTAACATCTGTAGCTGTTAACATCTGTAGCTGTTAACATCTGTAGCTGTTAGCATCTGTAGCTGTTAGCATCTGTAGCTGTTAGTATCTGTAGCTGTTAACATCTGTAGCTGTTAGCATGTGTAGCTGTTAGCATCTTTAACTGTTAGCATGTGTAGTTGTTAGCGTGTGTAGTTGTTAGCATGTGTATCTGTTAGCATGTGTAGCTGTTAGCATGTGTAGCTGTTAGCATGTGTAGTTGTTAGCATGTATAGCTGTTAGCATGTGTAGTTGTTATCATGTGTAGCTGTTATCATGTGTAGCTGTTAACAACTGTAGCTGTTAACGTCTGTAGCTGTTAACATCTGTAGCTGTTAGCATGTGTAGCTGTTAACATGTGTAGCTGTTAACATCTGTAGCTGTTAGCATCTGTAGCTGTTAGCATCTGTAGCTGTTAGCATCTGTAGCTGTTAGTATCTAGCTGTTAACATCTGTAGCTCTTAAAATGTGTAGCTGTTAGCATGTGTAGCTGTTAGCATCTGTAACTGTTAGCATGTGTAGTTGTTAGCGTGTGTAGTTGTTAGCATATGTATCTGTTAGCATGTGTAGCTGTTAGCATGTGTAACTGTTAGCATGTGTAGTTGTTAGCATGTGTAGCTGTTAGCATGTGTAACTGTTATCATGTGTAGCTGTTATCATGTGTAGCTGTTAACATCTGTAGCTGTTAACGTCTGTAGCTGTTAACGTCTGTAGCTGTTAACATCTGTAGCTGTTTACATCTGTAGCTGTTTACATCTGTAGCTGTTAGCATCTGTGTTAGCATGTGTAGCTGTTAGCATTTGTAGCTGTTAGCTTGTGTAGCTGTTAGCATGTGTAGTTGTTTGCAACTACGTCTTGTTGTCACGTGCTTGGATAATCTAGTCTCGTGACTGTGTGTGTGTTTTTCTGTGTAGGAGCAGGAGCTTCACGTTAGACCTCCACCAACCACATGTTTGTTCTCTAACAGGTATGGTTGTAATTTCTAATAAAATTGTTCAATATTATAATTCGGTCCAGCAGCCTCCACTTCTAAAAGTCAGCGCTCACGCGGTTTGGTTGTGCACGCGCTAACACCATGAATTAGGTAGTCACGCTTGCAAGGTTCTTTCAAAATAAAAGCTGATGTGTGTGTCCTGTTGGTACAAACTCTGTACATAAAACACATGTTAGCACTGGAAGCTGTAATGGGACCAATGTTCCTGCTCAGTAGGCATGTAACGATTGTAGTGGGTTTACCGAACCGTTTCGGTACAGCACGTTCGGTTCGGTCCACCTCCGTACTGTTTCGGTTATTTTTTCACTCATATAACGTTAATATATGCGCCACGGAACAAAATTTCCTGGCCACGTTTCAGCACGGAGCTATTATCGCGAAGCATGCGCAGCATTAGCCGTTAGCTTCTCACTGTGGTCTCCTGTTTGTTAACGTCATGGCTTTCTTGTTAAAAGACGAGCACACGCGCAGCTTGTGTGGACGTTTTATCATGAAGACTGGATCTGTAGCAGACAACACGTCTAACGTGAACGCGCTGGAAACTACGTCATCCGAACGTGAACGAAGAAAAGCAGCTGTTGCTGAAACAGTGCTAAGAACAGCTGCATTAAAACTACTTCATGAGGTAATTTAGATCGGTCCAGATCAATAATACAAACTGTATGAGTTTTAAAGCTCTGAATCTAAGTATAATAATAATAAACTTTATTTGTATAGCACCTTCCACAATGCCTTGCATTGACCAAGGTGCTTAACAGGATAAAAAGAAGAATAAACAGGAACAATAAATCAATGAAAATAGAATAAGAAACCACAGCGATAAAAGAAGGCAATGGAAATAAAAAAATGCTATATACTAAAATAACACAAGTAATAAAAGTTACACACAGAAAGCTTTTTTGAACAAGTGGAAATAAAAATGTAATGGAAATAAAAATGCTACATACTAAAATACAAAATAATAAAAGTTACACATTGAAAGCTTTTTTGAACAAGTGGGTCTTCAGTTTGGTTTTGAACAGAGTCAGATCAGAGGTGGCACGCAGCTCAAGGGGGAGGCTGTTCCAGGCTTTTGGGCCGGCAACAGAAAAGGACCGGTCTCCCCATTGCTTGTACCTCGAGCGAGGCACCTCCAGCAGGTGTTGACTGGCAGATCGTAAGTCCCTGCCAGGCTGATGGACTTTCAAAAGTTCTGAGATGTAGAGGGGAGCAAGTCCATTCAGAGCTTTGAAAACAAACAGCAGCAACTTGAACTGTATCCTGAACTGAACTGGGAGCCAGTGTAGAGAGGACAGGACAGGAGTGATGTGATCATATTTTCGTGTGTTGGTCAAAAAGCGCGCGGCAGAGTTCTGTACAAGCTGTAAACGGGAGATGGAGGATTGATTAATGCCAAGATACAAAGCATTACAATAGTCAAGTCTGGAGGTCTTGAATGAGTATGAATGTTTTTTATGCGCAGTTGATCCTTGCTATGAGACATCATCACGTCAACACTTGAGTAACCCCTCGTTGCAGCAAACAGTAAGGGGCGGGGTCGTGCCCGAGGGCCGAGCCTTACCATATATGGAAGTAGCGCCATTGCACTCCGGAAATTAAGGGGGCGCTGTTTCAATGATCACTTACAAATTCCTTAAAGAATCGGGTCAGCGGTGTTTCGGCAAATAGAAGTTTGAAGAAGGTTTTAGTGACAGTGAATGAAAATATTTTGCGGAATGATTCACAATGGAAACTCCATTTCTTCATTACTTCGGCCGCTACGGCCGAATAATACTGTACGCGGTGCAGTGGCGGAGGGATACACAGGCAGAGGGATACAGAGGCGGAGGGATATACAGGTGGAGCGTAGCACTTCTTAATAGTTATTTCATTTTAATAAATGTTGAACAAATGAGTGATCTTTACAAATCGGCATATGGACAGAAAATTATTCAAATATAAGAGATTTTTTTAATCCAATAAAAGACAAACGTAAAATAAGTGTTAAGCGTACCGAGTGAGTTTCGAACCAGCTTCGAGAAAAGTATCTGCGCGCTAACCCAATGGGCCAGTCCAATGTGCGGTGCTTAACCAATTGAGCTACTTGGCAACCTCTCTGTCGAGGGTCTACTCTGTCTTTTAACCGATTAGAAAATCCTTGCTACGCACGTGTTAAGTAAGCTGATGTGGACGGCGGTTTTAATGAAAATAAAATGAAATAACTATTAAGAAGTGCTTAATCCATAGAACAAAGCTTAAAAATTAATAAATCGGTAGTCAGTTTCAATAAGTTTTCTTGTGTTGTTAATGTATTTACTGATGGATTGTTAATTTCTGTGCGCCTAAAAATTAATATATCAGTAGTCAGTTTCAATAATTATAAGTTTTCTTGTGTTGTTAGTGTATTTACTGATGGATTGTTCATTTATGTGCGTTTTTTTTTAACTGTATTTAAAAAAAAAAAGTTTGATACCGCGGTTGGTATAGGAAATGGCGCCCCCTTTATTTCCGGAGTGCAATGCCGCTACTTCCATATATGGTATGGCTCGGCCCTCGGGCACGACCCCGCCCCTTACTGTTTGCTGCAGTGAGGGGTACTTGCAACACTTAAGTCAAAAAGTTCAGCTCTTTATGAAAAAACTGATTGTCAACAAGTCCTGGAGCTAATTTAAGCCCTGCCCTGATGATGAGTGAGATATTCAACCGTTCAAAAGGTATTGTTCTTTTATTATAATTATTATTTATAATTTATTATTATTTAAAGACCGTGTAAAGTGAAATTAAATGTGTGTTTTTATTTTGTCACACGGCATAAATATGTGTTATTAATCACCCATATAAATCTGACTGATTAAAAACATTGATTTCCTTATAAAATTAAGTCTCAAAATCATGAAAAAACATGATTTTGCCTTGCTCTAGAACGCTGGGGGCGTGTCAGCGCATGAGCGTGGTTTCAGCGCAGCTGCGCTCGTGTCCTGCCCCTGAGAGCTTCTGTGTGGAGAGGCAGACAAGGAGCCTGTAAACCTGCTCTGTTTTTATCTGAGTTCTGGCCGGTCACCTCGCATGCGGGGTCTGTGTTGGTGATTAAAAAGAGTAATCACGTTGATAATGCCGGCTGCAGAGCTCCGCGCTGGACCGAGCCCCGCACACAGCAGAGCACAGCGTGAAGCAGCGTGTGGCTCCGTTTTCGCTCCAAATGATGTCATTTGAGCAGAAGCAGGGCTGAACGTTTAGCTACGGGACAAATTGAGGTCGCTGCTTGTTACGTCATCATGTTTTGTTCAAAGTCAACTAGAATAATAAACTTAATAATAATAAACTTTATTTGTATAGCACCTTCCTACAATGCCTTTCATTGACCAAGGTGCTTAACAGGACAGAAAATATAAAACCGGTACAATAAATCAGTGAAAATAGAATAAAAAAACAACAGCAATAAAAGAAGGCAATGGAAATAAAAATGCTACATACTAAAATACCAAAAGTAATAAAAGTTACACACTGAAAGCTTTTTTGAACAAGTGGGTCTTCAGTCTGGTTTTGAACAGAGTCAGATCAGAGGTGGCACGCAGCTCAAGGGGGAGGCTGTTCCAGGCTTTTGGGCCGGCAACAGAAAATGACCGGTCTCCCCATTGTTTGTACCTTGAGCGAGGCACCTCCAGCAGGTGTTGACTGGCAGATCGTAAAGCTCTGCTGGGCTGATGGACTTTCAAAAGTTCTGAGATGTAGAGAGGTGCGAGTCCATTCAGAGCTTTGAAAACAAACAGGAGCAGCTTGAACTGTATCCTGAACTGAACCGGGAGCCAGTGTAGAGAGGACAGGACAGGAGTGATGTGTTCATATTTTCATGTGTTGGTCAAAAAGCGGGCGGCAGAGTTCTGTACAAGCTGTAAACGGGAGATGGAGGATTGAAAATGTATAGAAAATGTATTCCTCTACACCAAATTATCCAGGAATTCAGAAATATAAACTTTCTGGTATATTAGTTTAAATATTTGTTGACATATCATCAGAACAGTCACTTCAATACTGTCCATTTATCAAAATGCTCTAACAAACAAAAACTCACATCATCAACAAGTTTAATTCAAAAGACTACTGTATTGTAAGAAGTTTTACTGTGATATATTTACTGGTACATGCACAGACTGTCATAAGAACTTCTGTAACTCACTAGGAAAGATAAGTTTAATTTTAATTTTCGTCCTTCAGATTATGAACTCTTGTTTGCCACAGGTGTTGATAAATTCCAGAAGTTTGTTAAACTCAGTTCTGGTGGTTTTGGAGTGATGACAGGATGCATCCATGCAGCCTACGTGAATTATAATTCTGTGGACAGAGGGTGGGAGTGTGTGCAGGCTGGGGAGTTTTACAAGAATGATGAGGACTGTGGCTCCTTGGATACAAACTGTAATGACATTGAAGTAATGAATATATTGTGGGACTGAATAACCATAAATGAGCGTGGTCGGATGAAAAAAGGTGTGAAGCAGTGCTGGGCAGCGCTAATCCAAAAATTAGTTCCGCTATATCTAAAGCACTTATTAATTTATTTAGGTCCGCAATTTCAAAAGCGCTTATGTATTAGCAACGCTAGCGGACGCTAATAAGCTAACGTGCTAATGGCGAACTACTTTTTTAAATCCAGCAGATTTGACCATTTCGTGAACTCTCAAGCTCAGAAAAACTTGTCCT
>JBBPBX010038895.1:0-30162 GCA_038048925.1 Garcialebias charrua
GACACTTAACCCCGAGTTGCTCCCGGTAGGACTGGTTGGCGCCTTGCATGGCAGTCTACCGCTACCGGTGTATGAATGTGTGTATGAATGGGTGGATGGTTGGTACTGTGAAGCGCTTTGGGGCCCCTCAAAGGGGGCTGGAAAGCGCTATATAAGTAAGCTCCATTTACCATATTGTACTGTTTGCGGTGCAGCGGCGGAGGAATACCGCACTGTACTGAGAACGCAGTTTTACGTCGTAAACATCGTAAAGCAGCAGCGCAGCGGCGGAAAATATTGTACTGTACGCAGTGCAGCGGTGGAGGAATACTGTACTGTACTGTACTGTGAATGCGGTTTTACGTCGTAAACGGAATACAGCGGATGGACCGAGGAGGACGGCGTCACCAGCATCCCAGTAGGCCATTAACTCTTTTTGCACTTCATTATGGCTCCCAAACATCCATCCATCCATCCATCTTCTTCCGCTTATCCGGGGTCGGGTCGCGGGGGTAGCAGCCTAAGTAGGGAGGCCCAGACTTCCCTCTCCCCAGCCACTTGGAGCAGCTCCTCCGGGGGAATCCCAAGGCGTTCCCAGGCCAGCCGAGAAACATAGTCCCTCCAGCGCGTCCTGGGTCTTCCTCTGGGTCTCCTCCCGGTGGGACATGCCCGGAACACCTCACCAGGGAGGCGTCCAGGAGGCATCCTAACCAGATGCCCGAGCCACCTCAACTGGCTCCTCTCGATGTGGAGAAGCAGCGGCTCTACTCCGAGTCCCTCCCGGATGACTGAGCTTCTCACCCTATCTCTAAGGGAGAGTCCAGCCACCCTGCGGAGAAAACTCATTTCAGCCGCTTGTATCCGAGATCTTGTTCTTTCGGTCATAACCCAAAGCTCATGACCATAGATGAGGGTGGGAACGTAGATCGATCGGTAAATTGAGAGCTTTGCCTTTTGACTCAGCTCTCTCTTCACCACGACAGACCGGTACAGCGCCCGCTTCACTGCGGACGCTGCACCTATCCGCCTATCGATCTCACGCCCCAGTTTTCCCTCATTCGTGAACAAGATCCCGAGATACTTAAACTCCTCCACTTGGGGCAGGACCTCCTCCCCGACCCGGAGAGGGCATGCTACCCTTTTCCGGCTCAAGACCATGGCCTCGGATTTGGAGGAACTGATCCTCATCCCGGCCGCATCGCATTCAGCTGCAAACCGCTCCAGCGAAAGCTGTAGATCACGAGCTGATGAAGCCAATAGGACCACATCATCTGCAAAAAACAGAGAAGCGATTCTAAGGTCACCAAAACGGATCCTCTCAACACCTTGGCTGCGCCTAGAAATTCTGTCCATAAAAGTTATGAACAGAATCGGTGACAAAGGGCAACCTTGGCGGAGTCCAACTCTCACCGGAAACGAGCCTGACTTACTGCCGGCAATGCGGACCAAGCTCTGACACCGGTCGTACAGGGACCTAACAGCCCTTATCAAAGGGCCTGGTACCCCATACTCCCGGAGTACCCCCCACAGAACCCCCCGAGGGACGCGGTCGAATGCCTTCTCCAAGTCCACAAAACACATGTAAACTGGTTGGGCAAACTCCCACGCACCCTCCAGGACCCTGCTGAGGGTGTAGAGCTGGTCCAGTGTTCCACGACCAGGACGAAAACCACACTGCTCCTCCTGAATCCGAGGTTCGACTATCCGACGGACCCTCCTCTCCAGAACCCCTGAATAGACCTTACCAGGGAGGCTTAAGAGTGTGATCCCCCTATAGTTGGAACACACCCTACGGTCCCCCTTTTTAAATAGGGGAACCACCACCCCAGTCTGCCAATCCAAGGGAACTGCCCCAGATGTCCACGCGATATTGCAGAGTCGCGTAAGCCAACACAACCCTACAACATCCAGAGCCCTAAGGAACTCCGGGCGAATCTCATCCACCCCCGGAGCCTTGCCACCGCGGAGCTTTTTAACCACCTCGGCGACCTCAGCACCAGAGATCAGAGAACCCGACCCAAAGTCCCCAGGCTCTGCTTCCTCAGTGGAAGACGTGCCAGTAGGATTGAGGAGGTCTTCGAAGTATTCCGCCCACCGACTCACAACATCCCGAGTTGAGGTCAGCAGCACGCCACCTCCACCATAAATGGTGTTGGTCTCGTACCTCTTTCCCCCCCTGAGACGCCGGATGGTGGACCAGAATCGCCTCGAAGCCGTACGGAAGTCATTCTCCATGGCCTCTCCGAACTCCTCCCACGCCCGAGTTTTTGCCTCAGCAACCACCCGAGCCGCATGCCGCTTGGACTGCCGGTACCTATCAGCTGCTTCCGGGGTCCCACAAGCCAAAAAGGCCCAATAGGACTCCTTCTTCAGCCTGACAGCATCCCTCACTGCCGGTGTCCACCACCGGGTTCGAGGGTTGCCACCTCGACAGGCACCAACAACCTTGCGGCCACAGCTCCGATAAGCTGCCTCGACAATAGAGGCGCGGAACACGGCCCACTCGGACTCCATGTCCCCCGCCTCCCTCGGAACGTGTTCAAAGCTCTCCCGGAGGTGGGAGTTAAAGCTCCGTCTTACGGGAGACTCTGCCAGACGTTCCCAGCAGACCCTCACGATACGTTTGGGTCTGCCAGGTCTGACCGGCATCCTCCCCCACCATCGGAGCCAACTCACCACCAGGTAGTGGTCAGTAGACAGCTCCGCCCCTCTCCTCACCCGAGTGTCCAAGACATGCGGCCGCAGATCAGATGAGACGACAACAAAGTCGATCATCGAACTGCGACCTAGGGTGTCCTGGTGCCAAGAGCACATATGGACACCCTTATGCTTAAACATGTGTTTTTTTATATATATATATGTAGGGTACTGTGTTAGGATAGGCTAAGTACTTGGTAATACAGTACTTTACATGTATATGGTGCAGTATGTACGTATGTTCCGACTTACGCCGAAAATCGGTTTACGACACTGCGTAGGAACGGATCAACGTTGTTAGTCGAGGATTACCTGTATTGTGTTTGGAGAAAATCCTTCTGAGTTTGAGGTTCGGTTCTTTAAGACTGAAGTTAATTTTAAAGGTAGAGCCTAATCTAATCACTTCAAAACTAACCAGACCATCCGTTTTAAGATCGTTTAAATCCACTTTATCCCCGCTATACAGTATAAGTAAGCTCCATTTACCATTTACCACTTTGGTTGACTTTTAGCTTTTAGCTCGTCAATCTGGACAGAATAAAACTTCAGATGTAAAGTGTACAAGTAAGAGATTAATTGTTCAGAACCTTTCCAACGAAAATTTCCCGCAATATATCTGAATGCTACAATTAAGCTGACTTGTGGTTGTAGCGTATCCATTCAGTCAGAGCCATTTTGCCCCACTTCTCCTCGCTGCTAATCCCAAACAGGTCAGTGCGGTCCAGTCAGGGCTGCAGCGGGTCAAACGCTTTGTATTTGTTGCCAGCGTGTTAATTCATCTGCTGTTTGACATGCCTGGCTCTTTCCCAACTCTTTAGCACAAACATTACAGCAGCAGACACCAACGGGTTCCCACATCCAGTACGAACCGAAAGGTCCATTTATTGTCGCCGAAGCTGAAAATCAATGGAAACCGAACCACTTGGATCAAATTACTTTTATTTTGCAAAACAAAAATCGATTAAAGTGCTGATAAATATCTCATCTTAGTGTTCAAGTTGCAAAGGAAAATAGGAGAAAGCCTGGGCTTTTCAAGTGGTTATTTGCATTAGAAAGCAAAGATAAAAAAATAAATAAAAATCAGGTCTGCTGAAGGTCAGTTTAAATAGAGAAGAGCAAAACGAAATCTTTCTCCTTTGTTTACCTGCAAAAACAAGTTAAATCAACAAGCAGGAGTTGATAGAAATTGGATAAAACCGTCAGGGCAGCCTCACAAGAGGATTCCTTTTTCATTATGTTTGGACAATGTCGTAATTCAAGCTCCCTTTGGGGCTCTCTTTAACAAAAAATAAATAAAAACCAAACAAATGAGAAGAAGGTGCACCAGAGTGAATGTGCTTCTCATCTCTTCCCTCCTCTTCAGTGTGATAGCGCTGCTCTGCTGCGAAATGGGAAGGGGCAGGCAAAGGGTTGGTTAAGGGGATCAAGTCTCCACCTGTGATCTGCAGTAAAACTAAACCCCTTCATTCCTTATCCTCTCCTCCGTCTCTCATCCCTTTTTGTTTTGTTTTTCTTTAGGTCCTCTGAGGATATTGTTGCGATATCCCTTCAGTGGTAAAATGTCCCCAGGCACAAAGCTATTTCAGATCCTTTACCAGCAGGCCCGTGGTGATAGAAAAGACGTAATTTGTTTTGACTTGGCTCCTCACACAAACCAATCTCCCGGTGTTATTTAAGTCCCCGCTCTTGTCTCGCTCTCGGCGGCGAGTGACGGCAAACAACAAATCTCAGGTTGCCATGGATCCTGGCTATTTATAGGCGGCGTGTGTGGGATTTTTGGAGCCGTTGCATTCGTGTGCATCTTTAAATTTTTATTAACTTGTGTGTCCGTTCGGACATAAGAATCCCCGACCTCTACGGTGGCCCTAAGGTGTAAATGAACAACATTTTAAAAAACAGAATTACATTTGGAAAAACACAACAAAAACACAACAACATTTGAAAAAACGGAATTACATTAAGCCAAAGCGGAAGTGGCCAAAGCGGAAGTAGAAAAACCGGAATTACATTAAGCCAAACCGGAAGTGGCCAAAGCGGAAGTAGAACAAACCAAATTACATTAAGCCAAAGCGGAAGTGGCCAAAGCGGAAGTAGAAAAAACCAAATTACATTAAGCCAAAGCGGAAGTGGCCAAAGCGGAAGTAGAAAAACCAGAATTACATTAAGCCAAAGCGGAAGTGGCCATAGCGGAAGTAGAAAAAACCAAATTACATTAAGCCAAAGCGGAAGTGGCCAAAGCGGAAGTAGAAAAACCGGAATTACATTAAAGGAGAAATGAAAAGTGTTTTTAAGCTAATAGTAGTCTAATGAAAAGCATAAAATAAGCTTGTTGAGAAATTTTCACAAGTCAAAAATGTCATCCTAACTCAAATTTAGACTTTGCAAAGTGAAAAAATTCTCATCTGGTGTTTTTGACCCCCCTCCCCCTGCCTGCTCTCCGTCCCCTGAATATGACGTAGGCAGTGCAACGGTCGTCCCTCATACAGTAATATTAGTGTGTGTATCTAGTTGTGGACAAAAAGGTTTCAGTGTGTAGCAATTAGGGATGCAGCAAAAAAAATCTATTTTTTAAAGAATCAAGATTCTTAGTCCTGGCGATTCAGAATCGATTCTAAAAGCCCCAAAATCGATTTAAAAACTTTTTAAAAATTTTATATTGTATTTTTACCGCTCCTGTGCATTTGGCCGCTGTAGAATTTTGGCCATGTAGGGCCACCGTAGTTAGTTAGCCAGGCAGCTCCCAATGGAGCCTGCTAGCAAGGAGGGAGACAGCATGTTTCAACTTGCTCCTTCATCTTTAAAAATCATTTTAGATCCTACTATGTTCTGGGGAAGACAGAGCTTAACAAGACATTGGTAACTGTTTCAGGACATTTTCAACACCCCCACTTCCACGTTAGCATACGGCGCTAGCATGCTAACGTTAGCATGCGGCGGCTAACGCACGGCTATTCGTATTTCCAGGATAGAAATGCCCATTAATGCACTAAATCACCAAACTGTTTTTGACAAACTAAAGTGATATCCTTCAGATTCAAAAAAGTCTTCTGCTTCCATTTTAAATGACAGACAGGAGGACAGTAATGATGGGTTTATAGCTTCAGTGTTATTGTAAGATAGCAAAGGAGGTCTTAATTGTGTCATAAAAGTGCGTCCAGAAAATTACTACAGAAATCACTGCACTTCGGCATGTAGCAGGAAAAATGTAAAAAACTATTTCTTTAAGCTACTGACTTGAAAAAAGCATACTAAGTATGTTTATGTGTGTTGTTTACTATGAAATTCTTGTTATATCGATTTTTTCAGATTTGATTACATTTCTCCTTTAAGCCAAAGCGGAAGTGGCCAAAGCGGAAGTAGAAAAAACCAAATTACATTAAGCCAAAGCGGAAGTGGCCATAGCGGAAGTAGAAAAACCCAAATTACATTAAGCCAAACCGGAAGTGGCCAAAGCGGAAGTGGTCCGAATCACATTAGAAAAAAACGAAATTACATTTGGAAAAACACAACAAAAACACAACATTTGAAAAAACGAAATTACATTAAGACAAACTTTTTGTTTTGGCTTAATGTAATTCAGTTTTTTCAAATGACATTCTGTTTTTTCAAATGTAATTTCGTTTTTTCAATTAAAATTATGTTTTTTTCAAATGTTGTGTTTTTGTGAAACGGAATTACATTTGGAAAAACACAACAAAAACACAACAACATTTGAAAAAACGAAATTACATTAAAGGGGACCACACATGCAAAATTCACTTTTTAATGTTTTTTTACTAAACTTTGGGTATTTACTTCATAAAAAAACAGTCCTTGTGCCAAAAAAATGCACCCAGTGGTTTATTTACTCTAAGTAGATTTATTTTACTGTGATGAAAACGGTTCGTTTTTGAAATAAAATGGAAGTCAATCGCGCCTGTGACGTCACAGGCGCGAGGACAACCCACCTCAAACCTGAGTCCAGCCCCTCACCTGGTTAGGCTCAACCCACTTCTGTATTAAACACATGACTGTTGTTTTTCATGATTTCATCTCATCTTTTGTTTATATGTTATTAATTTCATGTGTACAGCACTTTGTTGCAGCTGTGGTTTTTTAAATGGCTTTATAAATAAAGTATAATTGTTATTTTTATGTTTTTTAGTTCAATTTTTAGTGTATTTGCGATCTCTCCCAACGCGCCGCCGGCAAAAATTAAACGAGCATACCCCCGGCGTAGAGACCGGTTGCGACGGGACCCTCTTCTGGCGCCATGGAGCGGAGCTTCAACTGTACAGCCTTGCTGCAGCCTCGCAGCAGCCTCGCAGCAGTGAGGACCTTCCCCTTACGGATTAATTTACGGGAGACACTTGGTGAACTTTGTGTTGTCTTGACTGGAACAGCGATAACGCCCAAAGTCTCCGAGCGGAGCTGGCGAAAACCGGAAGAGGAACAAGCTAACATTAGCTTCGGATTCGGGTGGTCTAATGCTAAAAGGAGCAGCAAACTGCGGCGCGCTCAGACGGGTTTCGGTAAGTTATCTTAAGCTAGCACTAACAGTAAGTCAAATGAGTAATAAAAAAAGAGCTAATTTTAAAACAACAACACATTACAGATACTGGCTGTTACGAGGGCGTAAACAGATCTTTGAAGGGCGTGGACTTCAGAACTTCTATCAGAAACCGGTCGTTCAAAACGAAAGTTAAAACTGGCAGAATTAAAAAGGGTATAATTGATTATCTAAGAATTATTTTGTGCATTAAATTGAAGGAATAGGGTCTAGATAGCACACAGAAATAACATAAAAATTTAAAAAATGCATCTGAGGTCCCCTTTAAGACAAACTTCTTTTTTTTTGGCTTAATGTAATTCAGTTTTTTCAAATGTCATTCTGTTTTTTCAAATGTAATTTTGTTTTTTCAAATGTAATTCCGTTTTTTCAAATGTTGTTGTGTTTTTGTTGTTTTTCCAAATGTAATTCTGTTTTTTTAAATGTTGTTCATTTACACCTTGGGGCCACCGTAGACCTCCCCTCTGGACTTTCTGTTTCTGATAAACTGATAGTTCAAGTCAGGATTTAGTCTCAGCCCACTGCTGTTAGACTGAAATAAACACGTGTATAATTTAGGGATAGAATCAAACTTTTTGACTTTGAATTAGACTTTAAAGAAGAACTTGTGCCGTATTCCCAGTGCACTCATATCTGGGTTGGTGCAATGTGGAGAAACGGATATGAAGCCTTTAAAGAACACTGGATAGTCCTAAAATAGAGAGCTTCATTATGCAGCCGGAGCAAGAAGAACCAGCCTGTTGATCAATTCCCTCCGGTGACTTCTGAACTGCGCTCTTCAGCCACAGCACGAGGAAGAAAGCCCAAGAAAAGAATTCAACTTCCTTGCAAAAAAAAAAAAAAAAAAACTTTTGTAAGAAAGTTGAATTCTTTGCTGTTACATTTTATTTTATTTTATTTTTTTATTAAAGTTTTATTCATTTTACATATTAAAAAAACAACATAAAAGATAATGGAAAAAAACCATTTCATAAATATGTGAAAAAAATCAAAATACATAAAATGAAAGGTGGCAGAAAGAAGAAAAATTTCTTATTTTGTCTGCCCCTTTAAAAAAAAAACACCAAAAACAAACAATTTACAAACAATCAATTTAAACAATTAACTTCCAAAAACAACAGATCAATTTAGTAACATTTCACACTCAATAATCAACAAATACATTAGGATGCATTACTTAAAGCTTTAGTATTTTGCTAGCAGTTTAGACTTGATAATTTTTTTAACATCCTTATCCAAAACATTCCACAATTCCGCTCCCTTATTCGAAATAAACCGTCCTTTCAAACTAGTCCTATATCTAGGTTTAACAAACATTTCAGTTCCTTTTAAACTGTAATGGCTTTCTCTCTTTATGAAAAACATTTGCACATTCGTGGGTAGCACATTCTTATGAGTCTTATGCATTACTAACAAAATATTATAATCTACCAATTCATAAAATTTCAATAATTTGAGTTGTTTAAATAATACATTCGATGGATGACGATAAGGCTTTCTAGCAATAATTATCACCGCTCTTTTCTGTAAAATAAAAATAGAATTTGTTATAGTTGTAACAGGCTTTACCCCAAACCTCCATACAATAAATTACATGTAAATGTGGAACAAAAATTGAGTTATATAGCAAATTATTATTATTATTAATAATTCTTTATTCATTTCATAACCTAAAAACAAATTAATTATATATTTACAACAATTATATTTACAACAATTATATTTACAACAACAAAAAGAAAAGAAAACCAATACAATGAAATGAAAGAGCACTATCATTTAACAATTCCTTTAGTTTATACAATACGGCAATGGATTTAGATAGCCTATTATTGATTTTATTGGAACATAAAAAGCACGTGTAAAATGGTTTTGAACGGTTCAGACAGTTTTGCTTCTTGAATTTCTCTCAAAGTGGCAACATTCGGATTTACTGTATTTATCTCTAACAGTAACCGGATGCACTTAACACGACATTGCACTCATATTGTCTTCTTCACAGTCGAGCAGGTTTTCATAACGCTGGGAGACTTTTTGAGTCCAGGCAGGTTTCTCTGGGGTGGATGGTCATGACTAGAGCCTGACTGATATGGAAATTTTGGCTATTACCGATATTGGGAGAGGAAGGCAAATGCCGATGGTTGAAAGTTTTTGAGCTTTGTCCACCCCCAAGAATCTACTGTAAGTAAACAGCTACTTTTCAACCTGTTTTAACACTTAAAGTCTTGAAACAGTCTTTCTAATGTGCGTTCACATTTTCTATCCTCCACTGTTCACCATAAAGTTATGAAGTGTGTTACAAAAATATAAATTCAACAAAAAAAATCCTTCCTTGTTCATTGTTTAGACGGTCAGTCACGAATGGTGAAGGTCTAACTAGTATTGATCGCAGCTGTTTTTTTTCTTTGCAGAGAAGTAAAGATTTCAGTCAAACAATGCATTTCATTGAGAATAGGGCCGAACGATTTTGGAAAATATTCTAATTGATATATTTTTTTTTACCTCAACATTGTAATTGCAATTTAATATGCAATTGTTTTTCAATGTCTTCTCCTGTATTTTTCAACGAGCACAAGCAATAATTCAAATCTGTTTCTGTTACAAAAAAAACTCCACTGTTTTTAGCGCCGCTGCAACTCTGTTTCTGCATTTGTTTGTGTAGTCAGGATAGCAACTTGGCTAAAATGTGTGGGCGAGGGCATTCTGTACCGCTTATCCACAAAGTCGTAAACCCAGGCTTGGTCACTATATCAATGGGCATCATGTCTTTTGCTATGAACTCGGTTCTTGCTCGAGTTATTTCCACGTGCGCTTTCAAATTATGTTCATACGGAGTAATACCTTCAAACAATTCGGTCAGTGATCCCTGTCCGCTGCTACTTTGCTTACTTGAAGTTAAAGCACTGGTCGTTGGCATTCTAGCCATGCAACTATCGTAAATGGCTTTGGTGTTTTGTTAAGTGGTGTTACCTCGAGACAGCAGCAAGGCAGGTTCTGCACAATACATGTTGTTGTGCAGCGTCTTCTTTTTTTTAATAGCCAAAATAATTCCAAACAACGGACGTGCTGCCGCTCTTTGGCACCAAACTTTCAGATGTGCCATTTTCTGTCGAGCCTGACGCCATTGTGCAAACGGTTAAAGCGCAGAGTTTACTTCTGCTCCCTACTTTGCTTTACTCCAATCTGCTCACTTGCAAGTCACATAACCAGATCACGTGACCAGTCAAATCGCAGCCTTTGCAATTAGAAATTCTCATTTTATCATATTGTGATATTATCGCAAATGCAATTAATTGTTCAGCCCTAACTGAGGATCCATCCATCCATTTTCGTCCGCTTATCCGGGGTCGGGTCGCGGGGGTAGCAGCCTAAGTAGGGAGGCCCAGACTTCCCTCTCCCCAGCCACTTGGAGCAGCTCCTCTGGGGGAATCCCAAGGCGTTCCCAGGCCAGCCGAGAAACATAGTCCCTCCAGCGTGTCCTGGGTCTTCCTCTGGGTCTCCTCCCGGTGGGACATGCCCGGAACACCTCACCAGGGAGGCGTCCAGGAGGCATCCTAACCAGATGCCCGAGCCACCTCAACTGGCTCCTCTCGATGTGGAGAAGCAGCGGCTCTACTCCGAGTCCCTCCCGGATGACTGAGCTTCTCACCCTATCTCTAAGGGAGAGTCCAGACACCCTGCGGAGAAAACTCATTTCAGCCGCTTGTATCCGAGATCTCGTTCTCGGATACAAGTTAAAGCTCCGTCTTACGGGAGACTCTGCCAGACGTTCCCAGCAGACCCTCACAATACGTTTGGGTCTGCCAGGTCTGACCGGCATCCTCCCCCACCATCGGAGCAAACTCACCACCAGGTAGTGGTCAGTGGACAGCTCCGCCCCTCTCTTCACCCGAGTGTCCAGGACATGCGGCCGCAGATCAGATGAGACGACAACAAAGTCGATCATCGAACTGCGACCTAGGGTGTCCTGGTGCCAAGAGCACATATGTACACCCTTATGCCTGAACATGGTGTTCGTTATGGACAATCCATGACGAGCACAGAAGTCCAATAACAGAACACCACTCGGGTTCAGATCAGGGGGGCCGTTCCTCCCAACCACACCCCTCCAGGTCTCACTGTCATTGCCCACGTGAGCGTTGAAGTCCCCCAGTAGAACAAGGGAGTCCCCAGGAGGCGCACTCTCCAATACCCCCTCCAAGGACTCCAAAAAGGGTGGGTAATCTGCGCTGCCGTTTGGCGCATAGGCACAAACAACAGTCAGAGCCCGTCCCCCCACACATAGGCGAAGGGAGCCTAAAAAGTTAGCCTCCCTAACTGAGGATGACAAAGATAATGTTACTAACTGATATATCTTACTTCTATGTTAGATTTATAGTTCACACTAGTTTTACAAGGCAATTAGCATCTAGCTAAACTTTAGCTTGCGAACGAGAGGCATGTAGCTAATGACAAGTGAGTTGGAGCATTGAAGATAATTTATTATTGCTGATGTTTTGTTTTACAAAATAGTTACAATAAACATACCCTGTTCTGTTCAGCAAAATATCTACACAGTATTGCTCCCTGCTTCGGCTGTGCTGAAAGTGAAAGTTAAATTGAGCGTCCATGACTTTAAGGTTGTCCGCATGCGCCCTCTGCTGGATACATTGTACAATTACACCTTTTGCAAGTAAGGACATGGCTTGTTCCCACTGTTTATACTGGTACATAATGGGAAAATTAACGCAGATACCGATATGTCCCCAAACATCTATATCAGACCTACCAATATATCGGCCGGGCTCTAGTTATGACTCTTCAGTTTCATTCATGGGTTTCATCTTCTAGAGTACTCACAAAAACTATCAATTATGTACAAAATACTTCTAGCCCAGATTATATTTGTGTCTCGTCCATTTTTTTTGTTTGTTTTTTTAAATCAAGGAACAAAGTCCATTTTGAGACGTTTTTCTCCTAGAAGTCTTTTGGTAAAGCTAAAACAATATTTTATGTCTGGGTTTACCATCAATGGACTTGAAGGCTTGATTGACAACTTCTTTAATCAAGCGCTTGGTTTGAACAGAACACATTGTTTTGACAGCATATTTGAAAGGCCAGCATTTGCTCCAAATGGCTAGTACATGAAATCCATGTCTAGACAGGATTGTGTGTAGTACAGAGACCCGTTTCCAGGAAATTTAGACAAAATTCAGGTACTTTGCGATGAAATTTCAATAAATATGTGTATTTGTGTAAAATTTTGCACTTTCGTACAAATGCAAGCATCTGAAGTTCCAATTCGGTGATTCCAAATGAAAATACGGTTTTTCTACAATTTTTTTTCCAACTACCGGTAGTTACCAACAATCACAACCCTTTACAGCCTACACTTATCTCTGTGCTTAAAAGGATAGCTCAGATATTCTGGAGTGGGGGGTTTGCGGCAAAGTTATGAACCGTTAATATCTTGCCTGTTGCAGATGTGAAACGGAGTCCATCCTCTGCTCCTCCATCACAGTGTGGTATGCCGGGGCCACTGCCAGGGACAGACAGAGACTACAGCGTGTTGTGCACTCTGCAGAGAAAGTAATAGGCTGTAGCAGTGACTGAGCACCTGGAGGAAGTGGACGCGGGCACACCTTGGCTGCCGCTGCTCCTCGTACTTTTTGCTTTTTGAAGCCTTTTTTATTACTTTCTGCTGTTTTTTTTTCACCGAGCCTTGTTGGACATTTCTACCTTTCTCGATTGCAGAGTGCGACAGGCGTAAGCCTGTGTACAGCACCTGTACAAGCGGACGCGGACATTTCTACCTTTCTTTGAACTTTTCTACCTTTCTTGAACGCAGAGTGCGGCAGGCGCAAGCCTGTGTACAGCACCTGTGTGAATCGGACGCGGACATTTCTACCTTTCTGTGATTAAGTTTTGTGTTTTAGTTAGTTAGTTTTAGAGCAACTGTCTTTTCTGACTGCGTTGTGGATCTGCAAACATTATAAGTTGCCGGTCAAAGCAGATGACCGCTTGTCCTGAGCCTGGGTCTGCTAGAGGTTTCTTCCTTCTAAAAGGGAGTTTTTCCTTTCCACTGATGCCATTGTGCTTGCTCAGGATGGGAGATCGTGGCGAAGCCAAGATTTGACTTGTTTGCTGGAGTCATTAGATAGAAAACTTTCCTAGTCTAACCGGAATTTTAATAATAGTAGGGGCTGCTAGCTCCCGCTAGCTTCAACACGAATTTAGCTTCGAGTATCACGTAGCTGCACTTATTGTTCGCTTACCTGCTGCCTCTCTCAACTTCCTGTGTCCTCTGGACTGTTCTGGACTCTCTCCTGTACTCCTTCAAGGTAATGCTCGTTCGAGTTACCTCTCTCTCCTTCTTGTATATCTTTCTCGGAGCCGTGGGCCTGCTGCTAGCGGCTAGCTCTGTGCTAGCCTCCTCCGGCTCGTGGATGTTGACGTATTCCGCTTCGCAGTTGTTTGAACTTAACAACTGCTCCATTCCTCTTTCTATTTCCACCATCAAACAACTGGGACTTCTGCGTAGACCTCGTTACATCCATAGAAGCTCTCGAAAGAAAACCGTTTATTCTCAAGCGAACTCGGATTCGATTAGTGCTGTCTGGACTGAGAGACGTGTCGCACCTCGATGGCGTCATCAGAACGCTGCGTCTGTAGGCCTTTGTAGTCCTCTGCGCACGAAGTGGCGAGGAAAACGTGGAGTGGACTTCAGTCTGCTTAAACCGGTTCAAAAAGCTCCTATTCCAACTGGTATTAAATTAGAACTTTTCAATGTGCAGTCACTTTCCAACAAGTCATGTTTAATTCATGATCACATTCTGGAGAAGAACTTGGACCTCATGTGTCTTACAGAGACGTGGCACCAACCAGATGTGTTCAGTTCTCTGAATGAGGCGTGTCCCTCTGGATACAGTTATCTGCAGAGAGCCCGCAGCACTGGCCGCGGTGGTGGTCTGGCTGTAATTTATCGCAGTAATTTAAAATTGTCTCATCTGTCTTCTCAGGACTTTTCCTCTTTTGAATGTCTGGCTTTCAGCTTCAAAGCCCCACTCCTGATGAATGTTATATTAATTTATAGACCTCCCAAACCGCATGTTTCATTTAACTCAGAGATGCATGACCTCCTCACTTTTTTCTGCACCTCCCCTGTGAAGACTATTTTTCTTGGCGACTTAAATATCCACGTGGACAATTCTTCTTCACCTCTGGCAACAGATTTTAAGTCTCTTCTGGACTCTCTTAATCTCACTCAACATGTTGACGCCCCTACGCACAGCAGGGGGCATACTCTGGATTTGGTGATTACAGACACTGTACTCATCAATAACTTATCTGTATATGACCTGGGTGTCTCAGACCACAGGGTCATCTCCCTGGAAGTGCCTTCATCTTCGCCTGCTTCAAACCCAAAACGACCCATCCAGTTCCGTGACCTTAAAAACATTTCCCTTGATGTTCTGTCTGCTGATCTTCACACCCTGACCGCTGTCAATCATTCATCTGCAGATGACTCTGTGGATTACTACAACCAATCTCTTCGGGAGCTCCTGGACCTACACGCCCCCTTAAAGACAAGACTGGTGTCTTTCTCGCGCTCAGCCCCTTGGTACACTGATGAGCTGCGCAAGATGAAGGCAACTGGCCGTGCTATTGAGAGACGTGTAAAATCATCTGGTCTGTCTGTGCATAAGCAGGCATATAAAGAACATCAGAAAGCATACGCCTATTCTCTTAAAGAAGCACGCTCCAAATATTATTCTAACATCATCAACACCTGCCCTGGAAACTCTAAACAGCTCTTCTCCACAATCACTCGTCTGCTTAATCCCATTAAGCAAACTCTTGAGGACTCTGCTCAAAAATGCGACCTGTTTCTTTCATCTTTTAAAACCAAAGTTGACACTATCAGATCTNTCGCGCTCAGCTCCTTGGTACACTGATGAGCTGCGCAAGATGAAGGCAACTGGCCGTGCTATTGAGAGACGTGTAAAATCATCTGGTCTGTCTGTGCATAAGCAGGCATATAAAGAACATCAGAAAGCATACGCCTATTCTCTTAAAGAAGCACGCTCCAAATATTATTCTAACATCATCAACACCTGCCCTGGAAACTCTAAACAGCTCTTCTCCACAATCACTCGTCTGCTTAATCCCATTAAGCAAACTCTTGAGGACTCTGCTCAAAAATGCGACCTGTTTCTTTCATCTTTTAAAACCAAAGTTGACACTATCAGATCTCAGCTCCACAACCTCCCCGTTCTCAGTGTGCCACCCACCCGTCTGCATTCTGGGACCCTAAACAGCTTTGACGAAGTTGTTCAGAGTGAGGTGGAGGCCATCATCAAGAAAATGAAGCCTTCATCCTGCGCCCTGGATCCTTTCCCCTCGTCTCTCATAAAAACCAATCATTCTGCAATAGGCCCACTTATCACTCAAATAATAAATCAGTCTCTACAATCTGGTCATGTTCCACTGCCTCTAAAAACCGCCATCATTAGGCCTCTTCTGAAAAAATCTAATTTGGATCCCGACATTTTTTCTAATTACCGCCCAATTTCACACCTCCCTTTTCTGTCTAAAGTGCTGGAAAAAGCTGTTGCTGCTCAGCTGCAGGATCACCTACAACAACACTCCCTGTATGAGAAGTTCCAGTCTGGATTCAGGGCAGCTCACAGTACAGAGACTGCATTGCTGAGGGTTACCAATGATGTCCTCTTGGCTGCTGACACTGGCTCTCCCTCCATCCTTGTCCTCCTTGACCTCACTGCAGCCTTCGACACTGTGGACCATAGTATCCTCCTCCACCGTCTTCATGTGGAGGTCGGTCTCTGCGACACAGTCCTGGACTGGTTCAAATCTTTCCTCTCCAATAGGCTGGAATGTGTTAGTCTTGGCAACGCCACGTCCCAGACAGTTTGTGTCTCCTGTGGTGTCCCTCAGGGGTCGGTTCTGGGGCCCCTGCTGTTTTCCCTTTACATGCTGCCTTTAGGTCAAATTATTAATCAGTTCAACATTTCTTTTCACTGTTATGCCGACGATACACAGCTTTACATCAGGACTGGAGCATCCTCATCTTCCACCTTGTCATCTCCATCTTCACTCACTGCCCTCTCTGCCTGCCTGGAGGCAATTAGGGCATGGATGAATCAGAACTTTCTTCAATTAAACTGCTCCAAGACTGAGGCCATACTGATTGGCACCCCTCACCAGGTACAAACATCTCCTATAACAAGACTTTCCTTTTCTGGACAAGACATCCCCCTCTCCACCTCTGTTACTAATCTTGGAATAAAAATGGACTCCAATCTTACATTTGAAAATCACATTAAGCATCTGTTTAAAACTTGCTTCTTCCATCTTCGAAACATCTCCAGACTTCGCCCATCCCTAACTTTTTCCGATGCTGAGAAGCTCGTCCATGCTTTTGTCTCCTCCAGGCTCGACTACTGCAACTCCCTGTTTATTGGAATCCCTGGCAAAAACCTTCAGAAACTTCAATATATTCAAAACAGTGCAGCAAGGATCTTGTTGAGAGTTCGTAAATTTGAACATATTACGCCCATTCTCCATAACCTTCATTGGCTTCCTGTCGCCTACAGAATTCAGTACAAAACTGCTCTCATTACACATCAATGCTTACACGGAACTTCACCAGATTATCTGAAGGATATTCTTATTCCATACTCATCCACCCGTTCGCTGCGGTCACAGAACAGCAATCTCCTTCACATTCCGAGAACCAAATTAAGGACCATGGGAGACCGGGCTTTCAGTGTGGCTGCCCCCGCCTGTGGAACTCTCTTCCTGACTGTCTAAGAGCCCCACAGTCTGTGGTTGACTTTAAGAGCGGCTTGAAGACCTTTCTTTTCGACCAAGCATACTCTACCTCCTCATGATTCTACTTTTGATCTTAGCTGATATTGTTATTGATTTTAATTGTTTTATTATTTGTTTTATTGTCATTTAATTCTGTTGCTCCTTGTAGCACTTTGAGATTTTCATTAATGAAAAGTGCGTTATAAATTGAATTCATTATTATTATTATTATTATTATTATTATTAATAATCCTAACAGGATTTATGAGCTAAGAGCTCGTCCAAGTTTGGCCAAGATCAAAGTATGTTTGTTAAAATGGCTCCTATTTAAATATTCAAAGCAATTTATGCAAATGCTATTTTATAAACTTTGCATTACCTTTGAAAAAGCAGGTAAGCAGGTGCACCCTAAGTTCTTACTTTTAGGGCACCAGGGAACTGAGAAAACCTATAAAATAGATGGAGCTGCATTATGGGAAAACAAACAATATTTTGAAAATTGTAATTTATCATAATTATTTAATCTCTTTAACTGGAGGCTGAATCTGTTCTGTTACAGTGAATAATTTTTATACCTCTTCTAATTAAAGAACCCACTAGATTCATAATAAATTTAAAATTACAAAATAAAATGATAAATGTGCACAACATAATAAAACAAAACATTTGGAAACTATATTCAGAAATTTGTTGTGAAATCTTTAATTTTTGTTCAATAATCTCTTTTTGTTTGAGATGAGTTAAGAAGAAAACTGTGGGTGCAAAAGTTAACTTTTCATCTGAGTATGGATTATAAAGGATCTAAAAGTAAAAATCTGAACAGGATGTTTGAAAATAAGTTACAGTTTTGTATTATTTTTTAAATTATTTTTACTTTGGAATTTAGGCCATAATCATAAATTAGCTTTATTGAATCTACTGGCCTCAGACGAAATGTTAAAACCTGACCACGCAAATTTACATGTGTACCATATTTTTTTGGACTATAAGGCGTGCCGGATTATAAGGCTCACTGTCGATTTTTGAGAAACTTAAAGGATTTTAAGTGGGCCTTAGTCCAAAAAACACAGTACTTCGAGTTATAGCAGATAGCTGTAGCACTTCCATTGCAGCTAAAAGCATTTTCAGCTCAAATATTGTAATAATTCTACTGCGCAGCGTAGTATAAAGTGACAACAATGTAAAGGTTTATGAATTCGTGTTTGCATCAAGCTCCATCAAATCTTTGAGACTGGATTTGTTTTGAAATGGCTGCAGCTCATTTTGGTCTTGGCTCAGCTCGATTAACATTTGACTCTTCATTCTGGTTTGAATTGTTGTCTATCCTCCAAACGGAAGTCGTTTAAAGAGCCATCTGTAACAGATAAGATGTTTACAACTTTTACTCTTCTACAGCACCCACTTTGAAAGATCTTAACTGTTCCTTTAAGGTGCAGACTTTAAACAGAAAACTTTACAACGAGTAAAATAAGCATTTATATAAACATTACATGGCAGAATTTTATATTTGGCAAACATCCCTTAAGAAATGATGATTATTCAGCTGCTGATATCTTTAAGCACAGAGAGTTGCTTTAAAGTCCATCTATTCTATTGCTTAGTTTTCCAATGTATTTGCAAGTTTAGGAGGCTTTTATTCCTGAATGATTCATAAGTTGAGGATAAATGGTGAATGAAACATTCTACCTTGGAACGTCATCTTAGCCTGTAACTAATTTGGTGTCGTTGTCGGTGTTTAACGTATTTGATGGGATTTCTCACACAATCGTCTCCCTGTCATACTCACTTCTTTTCCAGACGTCACAACATTTATCCGTTTCTGTAGAGGCGTGTAAAACACGGGTTGCCAGCTCTGAACAGGGATGGACATGTAGCAGCACAAACTGAAGGTGATTTATCCTGAACACTCCTTTAACCTCACACAGAAAAAAAAAACATACGCTCACTCAGACTGGAGCCACAGATGAGTGGAAAGACAACAGAAAAAAGGTCAAGACATTTGAGTTTAAAGTGTAAAATGCAGTTTTACTTGTTAAAACTTACGGAAACGCAAGATTTTATGTTAAAATCCTGTTTTCACTTGTTTTTCCATCCATTTAAGGAAAGATTCTTACTGTTTGTCTAACTTTAATTTGCATTATAATAAATAATCAGGCAGATCCTGATACATGGGTAATCTAGTATTTGGGAGGCGGAACCACGTATCTTATTAGTTTTCCGGTCTTTTTGTGAATTGGTATTAGATGTTGTGCAGCTGGAAAGATTTTTACTAAAACGTTTTTTTTTTTTTTAACTTTGGACATTTGTTATGATGCGTAACCTTAACAGTAAGGTGTGTTTTTTTGTTGTTGTTGCAACTGATTAACATTGCAAAAGCTCAAGTGCCTCAACTACAGCCCCAAATCTCAAACAAGTTGAAAAGGAGGCGCCGTAGATGCGTTCCCGTCTACCTGCCCGCTGTGCTCGAGTGCCTGGCCACTGAAATCCTGGAGCTTGGCAGGTTGCTGAGAGGAATGGCCATCGCTCTGGAAGGAGTTCTGCCTGGCATTCGGGTGGTCCTGCAGCCCGGGGGAACCGAGAAGCTAGCTGAGTCTGGGTGGACGGATTGGATGGCATCTGCTGCCATTTTCCTCAGATCCACTGTGGGGAAGACCTTTACAAGAGACCCTTCCTGCCTACAGCCATCAGTATCCATAACATTTCTTAATGAAATGAAGATAATGAGTTAAAACAACAGTTGTGCATAGATAAATTGCTCCTGGCCTGCTAGAGTTATTAAAGTCGTTCTTCACTGAGCTGCAGCTGCTGTTGGTCATCACAGTCGTGAGTTTTTCAGTGTAGTCTCGGTGAATTCAGCCGTGCGGTTGTGTTTAGAGCGTCCACTGTTCGATGGTCACGGCTTAGTTTTGTGCGCACAGCTTGTCAAAACTGTGTTCTTGGCAGTGCACACGTACGTTGTACCCGCCGCAGTTCGCTTTTTACCCACAAGTTGAAATGAAGGTGGGCGAGTTCAGATAACTCAAACCATTGATCGACAGCGGCCTTCCTCCAGCTGCTGTCAGTCACAGGAGAGCTCCGTGCAGGCGTCCAACACAGCTCTGACCCTCTTGATGGTTTGTGACGCCTGCATCGACTTCGCAATGATTCTGCAAATTTTATTTTATTTACATGTTCCACATTAGCACAGTGTGTAGAGCTGCCGGCTCTCAGTGAGCAGGTCGTCCGTTCAAATCCTGACCGGGGTCTTTCTGGGTGGAGTTTGCTTGTTCTCCAGGTACTCCAGTTTCCTCCCACAGACCAAAAACATGCATGTTAGGTTGATTGGTAACTCTAAATTGTCCCTAGGTGAGAGTGAATGGTTGTCTCATTTGTCTCTTTGTGTCCCTGATGGACTGGAGACCTGTCCAAGTTGTCCCCGGCCTCTCGTAAAATGAAGGCTGGACATGGGAACCATTGACCCCCGCATCCCGAAAAGGAATAATCGGGTAAAGATGATGGATGGATGTTCTACATTAGGGGACAAGACTGCAGACAACTGTGACTGAAGTACGGACATTGAGAACTGTCCTGAACTTTCTGGAGACTCCCTCGTGAATGGTGTTGACCATCTAGCTGCAGCCCTTGAGATGCCTCCATATCGAAAACCATGTCGCGTGCAAACAAACTGGAAACAAACACTATCGGAAATAAAGGTAGAAAACCAAAATGACTCAAAATATAAATTTCAATCCAGCACTTCCAAATTACCGAACAGAACATCCAGAATTAAACTGGACCAGCACTTGTGTAATTGTGTTTGGTTGAATAGCTTGGGTTTGCCGTTGTTGCTGCCTCATCTCGTCTCGTGTATTTTGGGAAATGAGTTGCTGCAGTGAAGGAGGAGGTGGTGCTGTACATAAAAGCCATCACATATACAGGCCTCTAATTACTTCCACGCTCCTCCCTTGTGTCTTGGATGGATTCTCAGGAGCCAGAAGTGGAGGATCAGCACTTTCCCCTCCCTCCTACCAGCTCTGTTCTTTTTCTCCCGTTCTCACAGCAGGGCTTGTGTTATTAACCTTCTGTCTGCTCATGCAAATAGGACACTACAGTTCTTTTTCTTCCTCTGAACGCTGGAAGCTCGTTTCACACAGTTGAGCTCCCTTCTGAGAACTGACATGTTTTTTCATGGGGAAGTGGGGGGAGAAGGGACAGTGTCAGCGAGGGTCACACAAATAAAGGCCAAACAGTCCTTGAAGGAATGCATGTCACCCGCTGCCGTTCATACCAGAGATTTAAACAAATGTCAGCATTAGGGATAATTAGCTGTGGCGTCCATTTTGAATTGATAATCGGTTGTAAATATGATTCCTAATGCAGGTAGTCCTCGACGTAAGACGTAGATCCGTTCCTACATGGTGGCGTAAACCGATTTTTGACGTAAGTCAGAATATACGTACATACTGCACCATATACATGTACAGTACTGTATTACCAAGCACTTAGCCTATCCTAACACAGTACCCTACATAATTATCAAAAAACACATACGTTTGGGAGCCATAATGAAGGGCAAAAAGAGTTGATGGCCTACTAGGATGCTGTTAACGGCGTTCTCCTCGGTCCATCCGCCGTACCTGTATTCAGTTTTCCGTTTACGACGTAAAACCGCGTTCACAGTACAGTACAGTATTCCTCCGCCGCTGCACTGCATAAAGTACAATATTTTCCGCAGCTGCTTTACGTTTACGATGTAAAACCAGTCCATCCGCCGTATTCCACATTCCGTTTACGATGTAAAACCGCGTTCACAGTACAGTGCACTGTATTCCTCCTCCGCTACGACTTAAAACCGGTCCATCTGCCGTATTCCGCATTCCGTTTAGGTCGTAAAACCGCGCTCACAGTACAGTGCAGTGTATTCCTCCGCCGCTACGTTTACAATGTAAAACCGGTCCATCCGCGGTATTCCGCATTCTGTTTACGACATAAAACCAGTCCATCCGCCGTATTCCACATTCTGTTTACGACGTAAAACCGCGTTCACAGTACAGTGCAGTGTATTCCTCCGCCGTTACGGTTACGACGTAAAACCAGTCCATCAGCCATATTCCGCATTCTGTTTACGATGCAAAACCAGTCCATCTGCCGTATTCCGCTTTCCGTTTACGACGTAAAACCGCGTTCACAGGACAATGCAGTGTATTCTTCCGCCGCTACGTTTACAATGTAAAACCAGTCCATCCGCCGTATTCCGCATTCCGTTTACGACGTAAAACCAGTCCATCCGCCGTATTCCGCATTCTGTTTACGACGTAAAACCAGTCCATCCGCCGTATTCCGCATTCCGTTTACGACGTAAAACCGCGTTCACAGTACAGTGCAGTGTTTTCCTCCTCCGCTACGTCTATGATTTAAAACCGGTCCATCCGCCATATTCCTGCACCACGTACAGTTCACTACTGTATTCTTCCGCCGCTGCGTCACGTTTATAACGTAAAATTGCGTAACTCGAAATACCGGTAAGACTTTTCATAGTAAATCTGAGATGCGTCGTAACCACGAAACGTCGTAACTCGAGACCGTCGTAACCCGAGGACTACCTGTATTACTTTAGACTTTAGACACCTGTATGGTGGTTCTTGAGATATTTTGCTAACAGACAAAGATCGATTCTACCAGGTTTAAGGCAAAGATGTTGTGCAATGTTTTGTACTCTGTGTTGGGGACAATGCTCAGCCACCTTAAGTTTTGGTTTTATATCTGTAGAGTTGACTCGGCCAGTCCTTTTTGTGTTCTAACACCGGTTTGCTGTGGCTGCCATCTTGAAATGGGATTGACTCCAAAAGGAAATCAGCTGTAGACGCCAACTAAATGATTACTCACTATCCAGACACTGAGCCGTGAGATATTTTGCTACGGTGCAGACAAATCGACACGAATTGACCCATGGGCAAAAACATTATCCCTCTGCCTTCACTGGAAACTGGAGAGAGGAGGAAACACGAGTTGAAGAGAACAGATTTAGACACAAATAAAATAAATGATGAAGTAGGCTTATCGATGTGAGGTTATCTAACGAAGAACGTACTTCTTTAGAACACAACGAGGTCAGGCGTGGACTTGGTTTTGATGGCTGGAGCATTTCACTCCCATGGCTCAGTCCTAATCTGCCTTTCCTCTCTCAGCTTCATTGCTCCAGCTGTTAAGCATCTCTCGAGGTGGTTGTTGCAGCTCTGATCAGCAATCCGTGCCGACCGGGCAGCCATGATGGACAAAAGCTGCGCAGGAACGACGGTAATCATTAGACGAGAGTCACACAAGGCTCCCCGGACAAACCGCTCCACCTCCAGTGCTGAAAAGGACACAGGAGGATGTAAATATGTTTAATTCTGTCATCGATTTCTAAAATTTTTCGATTTTAATAAAACCAACAGTCATTAAATGTACAATTTAATGGACAGATCCAAAAACAGCTGCGACTCTGTCACTTTCACAAATATTATACTAAAAGTTGGAGCGGTGGTGGTTGAGAGTCATCCTGAATGCACCTTCAATGCACTAAGTGAACACTTAATTGTTAAAAAGTTTGCAATGCATCATGGGCGAGAAACTTTCCTCCAACATATAATTGATTTAGATGAAAAGTGAAACCGTTTCTCTGCAGTAAACACATTAATCCTCTTGTTGAAAAGGTTTCTGGACGTGAATCGTTTTGTGAAAGTGACTGAAAAAATAATTAGCCAAAACACATGCCAGGATGGGTGGACTTAAATGTTTTAGTTTGTTGACCCACATCTAGAACTGTGATAAGCACTTTGAGATTTTTATTAATGAAAAGTGCGGTATAAATAGAATTTATTATTTTATTATTGTTATTATTATTAAGTGCATGCATTAAAAATGCGTGCTTCTCTGTAAATTTGAGCCATATTTGTTCAACATTATTTGTAGATAATAAAAATGTCTTGGTTGACTGAACAGTGCTGTGCATCAGCTTAGAGGAGTTCTCTCAAAACAAATTGCTTCAGCTTTGTGGTTTTAACAAATTTCCTCCCTGGAATTTAGATAATGTCATTTCCGGACTATTGAGCACATGCAAATATAAGCCGCGCCCACTAAATTAAAAATAAATTAATACTTACATAGGCCACACTTGTGTATAAACTGCAGGTGTCCATGTAACATGAGATATTTTCACAGAAATATATATATATTTTTTAATTTAATATGTATCATACACAAATGTGTACAGTAAGTATTTTTTCTTAACAGTGCCAGTAACACGACTGGTAAAAAAAGAGACGGAAAAAGTAAATACAGGTAGTCCTCGACTTACGACGGGCTCGAGTTACGACGCTTCGTGGATACGACACGCATCTCCCCATAAAAAATAAATAAAAAAAATTTGAAAACTTATTTTGAAAAGCCGAGTTACGCAGTTTCCGGTTTTACGTTCTAAACGTAGCGGCGGAGAAATACTGCCCTGTACTCTCTAAAAAAGCTAAGTCTGGTCCTCTGGACATTAAAAAAACAAAACAAAACTTGTTGGACCAAGCTGGACAGGCAGCAGCTGTGGAAAAGTAGCTGTTTTATGGACGGCGGTTTCACAACGTAAACGAATGGAGAATATGGAGGAGGAACGGAGGAAACTGCTTCACCAGCATTTCCAGTAGGAAATTAACTATTTTTTCCCTTCATTATGTCTCTCCAAATGTATGTTTTTGATAATTATGTAGGGTACTGTGTTAGAATAGGTTAAGTGCTTGGTAAAATACAGTACTGTACGTATAAGGTGCAGTTTGGACGTATGTTCTGACTTACGTCGTAATTCGGTTTACGAGATGCAGCGTAGGAACGGATCTCAGTCGTAAGTCGAGGACTACCTGTACAGTAGTTTACCAGGAAGTCATTGTTTGCTAACTCCAAACAACCACCCCCCCTCCCCTCCCCACTGTAACCTGTTAGGTAATTTCATTGTTCAGATTTTTAAAAAACTTTTATTTATACAGGTAGTCTCACTGAATCACAAGGACCCACACCCCTAGGGAAACGTTGATTGGGCAGCTCTATGAGCACTCGGGTGTGACGAGGATAAATGTTTTTGGTGGTATAAAGCTCATTAGCCCATAAAAAACAAAACAAAAAAAACAACATAAATTTGCTGCAGCGTTGTATAAGCCGTGGTGTTCAAAGCCTGTGAAAAAATTAGCAGCTTATAGTCCGGAAATTACGGTACTTCTGCTTTGCCTGCAGCATTTTTACTAGAAATAACATTTGGCTCGGTACCTAGCCTGGTTAATGGGACCACCATGTCCGTGGTTCCAAGCGAACTGCTCCGAGGTGACAATTTTGACGTTGACAGCAGCCGTTGATTGGCCCTCGGAGCTACGTCACTGGATGACCTGCCCAGCAACACCACAAACTACATCTGAACCTCCATTTCCTCTTTTCATCTTGAGTGTTGTTTTCATTAGTTTCTGGCATGGAGCTTGGACCAACGATGAAGTTCCTAACTTTACTGGTCGATGTTACGATTCAGCCTGAGCTGCACGGCGCCACAAGAAATTAACACATTTACTGAGAGAGATCAGAGATGATGGCGCAGCATGTCTACACGCGGACTTGTAAGCAGTGACGGGATCAGTCAAAGAAATTAAAGCCCAATTACAGGTACTTTCCGACTTACGAGCGCATCGACATACGAGGTTCCGGACTTACGAGCTCACTAACAAACAGTAAATTAGTAACGAACATACAGAAAATACAGCACTTTTATGTGTTTTTAGATGAAAGTGTGTTGGCTAACCGTTTGGAAACAAGTTTCTGAGCATGTTTATGAACTAGTATGAACGTTTGTGTTGAAAAACGGGTGTTCGGCGCAGCGCTAGCATACATTTTCCGACTTACGACCAAAAATCCGGACTTACGAGCAACATGTGTTTCGGGTTCCGACATACGAGATTTCGTGTTTCGAGCACCCCGTACGAACGGAACTCGCTCGTAAGTCGGGGACTACCTGTACAGAACAATTTAAGATAACGGGCGGAGTGGCTCGAACACAGTGACCAGTTACAATATCGCCAACTTTGCATTGACGATACGTCCACAGAGCAGCGAAACAAGTCACAGCAGCAAATCACGTCCACCTGATGAAAACCGATAAGACACGAATCAAGTGGAGTCGCACTTAATAATGGAAAAGTGTCTTTAGTGGTGAAAAGGGCAAACCCCCCCTCCCCCCAATAAATAAACACACTGTAATAATAAATGCACCTGTGTCAGTCATCGACAAACAGTTTGACTATGGTATCCTAACATCAATAAGAAACTTAGTTCCACAGATCCCAGTTGTAACTTGTTAAATTCACTAACTATTCACTAGTACCGTACTTTCCGGCCGTTAAGCCGCTCCGCCCATAAGTCGCTTTAGTCCAATATGTCCAATAAATTGGAAAAATCCATAAACGTGTCGCACCTCCATATACGTCGCATCTATTATGCATCACAGCTGACTCGTCGCGTATGTTACACGTCACCGCTGACAACCCGAAAATGTGGGCCGTGTTTCGCCCTGCTGCAAATGGCGGCCACAGGAGCGTGCACGGAAGGACTTTAACAAGATTAACACGGTAAAAACAATTGTTTGTTTGCTGAAAATTATAGCAAAGATATGTCTTAGCTTAACCTTTCCTTAATAAATTAACGTAATTGTCAAATCAGCTGGATTTAAAAAGTAGTTTTGCTACGTGCACCCGCACGGCTGGGACCGATGCATTTCTTTAAACTTTGTCAAGATAAACACTTCATGAGCTATTTTGCTAACAAGGTAACAGCAGTTCAGACCTCCAGAGAGCAGGAGGCTGGGCTGCGACAGAGTGAGTCCGAGCAGAGGAGGCTTCTGTCGGACACATGAGCTGGGAACGGTCGGTGGACCCTAGCGGCCGAAAGTGGTACTGCTCAATTTGTTTAGTCAGAATGAATGGGAACGGTCATATCTCAGCCAAAAATTGGTCTAAAAATATGGGGAAAAATCCAGAAATATGTCGCTTTGCCCCATAAGTCTCAGGACATGAAAATTAGTTGTTGTTTTTTTTAAATGTGACTTATAGGTCGGAAAATATGGTAGTTGTTTAATAGTGATTTAAATCCAAACTGGCTGTCTGAGTTGTACATGCGGCATGTACCGTAGCTAATTACAAAGACGTGTCTTTTTGGAGATCTGTGGCTTTTATCTACTTTGTACTCATGTTTTTGTGTTTCTTTGTCTATCTTAGCAACATACAGTATCTCCATGCCCACTGGTTGGATTTGAATTCAACTTAAACTACCAATGGTATTAACTACAGACTCTTCATGAAAGGTAGGGGCGATGCATTCCTTCCTTCAAGGAATGCGAGGCTGTTAATTTTCATGGTTTGGCCTAATTTGTAAAAGATCATTTCATTTGCTCACATTTGCCAACTTGTTGCTAAATGTGATGAAATGCATGTTTTAATGTGTTAATTCAGTTCAGGTGGTGAAGTCTGATCTTAACCGTTAAACCAACAGGTGCAGCAAATCTGTGTTGATTAGTGCTGCTGGAATGAACTGCTGAAACTACCGGTAGTTTAAAATGAGATCATTTCTGGCTACAGGATATTTTCTAGGTGAGTAGTTTTGAATAAGATTGTTATTGTTGTTTGGGTTTATTTTTTTAAAGATAAGTTTGCAGGGAGCATCTCAGCAGACACTCGTTTGTTATGTGGCGTTAAAAATCAGACCACCTGAAGCGACTTATTATAAAAACAGAATATCACTCTCCTGTTATTTGTAATTTTGCTCGCAGTGATCGAGTCATAATCACACTTTTATTGTTTTGTCGTATTTTATTATTGTGCGAATGTTTATGGAGCGTTCACTCTACTGTGATCCATTTCTCTTTCCTATGTTTTTCAGCATCTTTCTCGTTCCACAGTTTTTGTGCTATTTCAACAAATCGTAAATCAAAACGTTCAGCTCTTTCAGGACAATCCTGCCGTGACGTTTGAAATTGGTGCAACTTTAGCTTTTTGAAATATTTTAGACTTTTCTGCCACTTTTTTTCCTCAAAGAAACTGAACTGAGCTCATTTTACATCCTTCAAATCTTTAGATCTGTTTAACATTTTACTGCTCCTTTCACATTTTGCTTTGCTTCAGCTTCTTTGTGCAAAAAATAAATTAAAAAAAATCAGTTGATTTCAGCTGTTTCAGCTTTTTTGTGCTCCTTTCAGCTTCTTTCTACTAACTACGTTTTTGTGCTTCTTGTAACTTCTTTCTGCTCATTTCAGCTCGTTTAGCTCATTTCAGCTTGTTTCAGCATTTTCTACTATTTCAGCTAATATTTACCGGTAGATGTTTTATGCTTCTTTCATCTTTTTCATCTAATTCCACAATTTTTGCAGTCATTCAAACTATTTTCAGCTTAATTCAGCTCAAATATGCTCTCTCCACTTAATTCTTGTATTTTCAGCTTCTTTCTGCCGTTTTAGCTACTTTTCAGCTGTTTTTGCTCATTTCAGTTTTTTTTCCAGATAATTTACACTTTTTTGTGCTTCTTTCAGCAAAGGTGTTCTTTCTGATTTCTTCTGCTAATTTAATCTTGCTCTACCATTTCAGCTACCTTTTTAGCAAATTTTAGCCGTTTTCAGATAAATTCAAGCTTTTCGTTGTAATTCCTGCTACTTTCAGCCTAATCAACTTCTTTATACTAATTTCAGCTTGTTATACACCTTTAAGCTTTTTTCTGCTAGTTTCAGCCTTTTCTGCTCCTTCAGCTACTTTTTACCTCTTGTTTTTTTGCTACCTAAATTTAGCTTTTTCAGTGACTTCCACTTTATTTTTTTTGCCTCATATAAGCTCCTTCCACTTTCTTCTTGTACCTTAAGCTTCTTTCTGCCTTTTTAGCTACTTTTCAGCTATTGTTTTATTCATTTCAGCTGTTCTTAGCATAATTCCTCACGTTTGTGCTCATTTCTGCTTATTTCAATCTAATTCAACAAATATGTGTTCTTTCTGCCTTCTGCTGCTACTGTAGGGTTGTTCTTCAATTTCAACTTTCAGTATTTTTTTAGCTAATTTCAGCAGGTTTTCAGCAAGTTCCTCACCAATAAGCATTCACACTGCATTTTTGCAGGAAATGCATTTTCTCTTTTTATTTATTTATTTATTTTATTTTTATTTTTTGCACACCACCATTCAGGTCATTTTCCAGCCCAGTGTAGGTGGACCAGAACATTTTCTTGCAGATAATACCCACTTTTCCCCTTCCTGTTTGCTGAAACATCATTGGTTTCAGCCATAACTCGTGTTTTTAAAGTCCATCGGAGCGAACATCGCCGCACAACTCCCCTGCTCATGATTAGTCAACACGTCTCGCTCGTCGCTCCACTCGTACAGAAGGGACGTTTTTATTCTTTCGCTGTCTGGGTCTTATTTCTTACAGACTGTTAAGAGGATCAAACTTTGGACACTGAAACCTGAAACGTTAGGGATGATCAGCGCCGTGCTGAATAAAACGCAGAGCAAACTGACTCTAGAACCTCACGTATAGTTCAGATCAGTCTTTAATGTGAACGCCCTGAAGTGCTGTCTGCCTTCCTCCCAATGGGCGACATGATGGGTTGTCATGGGAACCACAGCTGTTGAATGTCTGGAGATGACGTGTGGTAAGAGAGAGTCGTATGTGAGGTACTTTATGTTTAAATAAAACCTTTTTTTTCCCCCTCCTCGCATCTCAAAGGGATCAGTAACTTATTTGTGGGTTTTGGACGCTCAGCCTCTGTCTGAGTCCTGCTACGTTTGACCCCAGCTGACCTGAAACCAACACATGTCTAAACTCACCTTACAGATGCAGCGAGTCACACGTGTACAATACATCCTCTCATTATGACAGCGCGTGTCATTACTTTAAGTTGTGTGAACGTTTATGAAGCACTCACACTATTGTGATCCGTTATTCTTCCGTGCGTTTTTCAGCATCTTTCTCGTTCCACGATTGTTGAGCTATTTCAACAAATCGTAAATCAAAACGTTCAGCTCTTTCAGGACATTTCTGCTCTGACTTTTGGTATTGGTGCAACTTTAGCTTTTTTGAAATATTTAGCCTTTTCTGTCATTTTTTTCCTC
>JBBPBX010038896.1:0-14089 GCA_038048925.1 Garcialebias charrua
CAGAGCTGCACTTGGGGGGAAATTGTACTATGTGCTGGCCAAAATGTCCAATGTAGCGGGGATAAGGTAGTTTTACAACAAGGGTACTGGGTATTTTCCCAGCCTAAGTCGGATCGGCCAGGATTTCACCAGTTTTGGACTAGCAAGTTCACTCTCCAGAGGGATTTCTCCCTCACCCAGAATCCGGTTTCCCTGTCTATTAAAGCGGTGTCCACTTTTGAAATGGACGAACATCCGTTCAATTTTCATGTTATGAGAGTGATAGTGAACTCCTATCCACCAAAATATGGATCATTACGAATTGAAATGGTAAACACTATCAGCTCTCTAGGTAACTCTTCTTTTCCCCCTGTGACCCCGCACCAAACTTCAGACATAATTACCACCGATTACACAAAGTTGACTCCGGTCGAGGTAATCGCAATGTCTACCGGATACCATGACAATAATATATGGTTGGCATGGTTATCGGAGGCGGCAAAGCAGGCCTCGTTGTCTGAATGCGTGGCATGCGCCGCAGCACGCCCGCTGTTGTACACTGAGCCGGCTCCCTTGTTCCCAGAGGATACATGGGGGTTTGCTTGCATGCTAAACTTGACCAGAACGCAGATGCATGCTAATTGTACAACCTTAAGTGAAGTGTTTCCCTTAGCCGGGAATCACACCAAAGCTGGCCCGTTCCATGCTACAAAACGCAATGATTACTTCTGTTTTAATTTCACGAGTCCAAATGCCAAAATAAATGTGGGCATGATTGACCCAAGCTGGTGCAATCAGACGAGGTTAGCGAGCACAGAAAAAGGGGATAGAAAAGTGATTGGCCCTCTTGTTAGATCGGGCTTATACTACTATTGTGGGGAAAGGAGATTACTCACTCGTATCTTGGACAACACCATTGGACTTTGTGCCATGGTACGTTTGGCGGCTCCTCTGGCTCTGATTGGTCCCAGATTGGAGATCCTGAACGGAACTGATCTCTCTCAAAATAGGAGAAGGAGATCTGCTAATTTTGATCCAACCGTCGGCTCACCTACTTATATTGACTCTATAGGCATTCCGCGGGGTGTGCCAAATGAATACAAATTGGCTGATCAGGTGGCAGCTGGGTTTGAGAGTTTTCCTATCATTTCAGCAGTGTTTCCTGTTACTCCCAATAAAAATGTTGACAGGATAAATTATGTGCATTATAATGTTATGCGACTGTCCAATCTCACCAGAGATGCGGTGGAAGGTCTAGCTGAACAACTAGCGCCGACTTCCCTGATGGCGGTTCAGAACAGGATGGCGTTGGATATGCTTTTGGCGGAACGGGGGGAGTATGTAGTATGTTTGGTGACCTTTGCTGTACATTTATTCCAAACAACACTGCTCCAGATGGCAAAGTCACAAGAGCCCTAGAAGGCCTTAGAACCCTCTCAGATGAAATGAAAAGTCATTCAGGCCTGGACAACCCACTGGACGATTGGCTGATGAAGATCTTTGGTCCCTGGAAACAGGTGTTCGTATCTATAATGGTATCATTGGCTATTTTCTTAGGCATACTTATAACCTGCGGGTGCTGCTGCGTGCCTTGTTTAAGGTCTTTGACGGTAAGACTCATCACATCCACTCTGGAAAAACGAGACCCTGAAGTGATGAGACAACTGTTTTTGTTAAAAAACTATAACTTGGAGGATTTTGAAAAAACTGATTGAATGTTGTGTATATATGTGTTTTAGCTGCGGTATTAGGTGTGTGATTTTATTTCTTTTGGGATGGACCTCAAATTAGTGATGTCCAAAGGGGGTTTTGTCATGAAATAAAATACTTTATCTTTGTGTTTTCATTGAAGGAGTCTTCACATGGCGTTCAAAATGATCAAATTTCTCTCATAGAATGGTAAGGGTTTCCTGAGAGGAGACAGATTGTGAGCATGTGCTCATGTGAGGCTTTGGTACTGAAGGAATGCTTGAAGTTGTATCTCTTCTGGTCTCTGAGTGGCTTGTGGCAGAGGGGCCTTGGTGCCTCTCTGTCAGTTTCATGACTTCACAGATTTATGACTGGCAAGGAGACACTGGCCTCTTTGTTCTGGGTGGCTGTTAAACCACACTTCCCCCCGTCAGCTCTCATGTGAGTTGGAAAAAAGGTGTCCAGCTCTGAAAACTGTGTTCACTTGAAGGCGCAGAGAACATGATTGCATAAACGTAGTAAAACAATTAATACCTTGATCATAAAGCACTTGTGCATTAATTATATAATAGTTGTGAAGTAGTTTTCAATCAGATTAAAAGTAGAACTGTGTAAGGTCAGCCTGTATAAATAAAGGTTGAATGAATGAATATTATCCTTCACTCTTTTACCAAAAAAGAATTCTGCAGACTGAAAAAAGCAAATGGTATTTCCTCTATCAGTTAAGGGGGAGGAAAAATACCCCACCAGAGAGACAAAGAGGGCCTCTGTGATTGGTGGAAGGCAGGAAATATCCTGCAGGAGTATAAAAACATGGGTATCCTCCTCCAGCGATAAGGCAGAAAGGCCCCGGGGTGAAGACAACTGGAAGAGACTGATCAGGTTGTATGGTGTCTCCCTTGAAACACATAAAATGTCTTTTCTTCCACCCTTTCTTCCCCCCACTGTCTCCCTGGCTCTCTTTTGAACAAATGTAATGACTTTTAGGAATAGAACAAATGTATTCTGTGACTTTTTTAAACTTATGATTAATTAAACTGGTTTTTTGGAACTTTAAATTATGAGTGTTTGTTGTATTTTCAGTGTATTATTTTCCTTTCTGATCCAAAGTGAACCAAATAACGAATTCTGGGGCAAATAAGAATCAAAGCCAACACTACCTACAACAGTTTGTTGTAGGAGCCCCAATGAAACGAGTGGCCGTGGACACCATGGGCCCCCTACCACGCTCAGACAGGGGAAACTGTTATGTCCTGTCGGCTATAGACTATTTTACAAAATGGCCGGAGGCGTACGCCATCCCTGATCAGGAAGCAGAGACTGTGGCAGATGCTTTGGTTGGGGGCCTGATTAGCAGGTTTGGGGTGCCAGACAGTATTCATAGTGACCAGGGGAGAAATTTTGAGTCACGGGTGTTTTCTGTCATGTGCAACCGCCTTGGCATCCACAAAACAAGAACGACACCATTACATCCCCAGAGCGACGGCCTAGTGGAAAGGCTCCACCGCACCCTGGGACAGCAGCTGGCCATCCTCACAGCAGAGCATCAGCGGGACTGGGACGAGCACCTGCCACTGGTGCTAATGGCATGCCGCTCAACTGTACAGGACTCCACGGCATGCACCTCATTGCTCCTCATGTTAGGGAGGGAGCTGCGCACACCAGCCGAACTATCCTTCGGGCATCCGTCGGATGCACCTGATGTTCCAGCGGGTCCAGAATATGCCCGGAAACTTCAGGACAGGTTAGAGACAGCCCATGCGTTTGCCCGGAGGCAAAAGGAGTAATCAGTCATGCGCCAGAAACGGAACTATGATGTAAGGGCTAAGGGCCGACACTTCACTCCAGGGGAGCTGGTCTGGATGTACAACCCTCGTAGGAAGAAGGGACGTGCCCGAAGCTGGACAGTCAGTGGGTGGGTCCCTGCAGAGTGTTGGAGCGCCTGGGGGAGGTGGTCTACAGAGTGCAGATGCCCCAGAACAGGAGAAGAGTAGCTCTGCACCGGGACAGGTTGGCCCCCTATCAAGGCAGGTCTGCACCTCAGTCCCCAGAAGGCCAATGGTCAGGGTCTCTGGTGCGTCCGCCAACCTCCCCAGAAGCCTTATCACCGACATCGGATGATGCCCCGGCCGCAGGGCCTGTACGCCGCTGGGAGCTCGCCCGCAACGGACGAGGAGGGCTCCAAGACGGTTTGATGACTTTGTTTGTCCCCTCGTGGGCGAGGGACTCTGTAGTGGGGGGGTAGTGTAACGACCCTGTGTTGGTCCTATTTTGGGTCCAAGTGTTTCTGTGTATTTGTTGAGCTGTTGTGATTCTGTTGACCCCCGCCCTCATGTGTTGGACTGGTCGTGGGGGTAGGGGAGGGGTAGGAGCAGGGAGGAGGGACCGGGAAAAGAGAGAGGAAGAAGAAGAGTCCGAGAGTGTGTTGTTGTTAGCAGGCAGCTAGCAGTGTGTTCGCTCGCTTGTGTACCGCATTTTCTTTTGAGGCGTGAGCTGCAGCCTCGGTAATAGCAGCTCTACCCTGTTTATGAATAAACCCCATTTGGCTGGACTCCATCTGCAGTGTTGGCATCATTACAGTATCATTGTTGCATAAACAAATTAGTGTATCCAGTGATTTTTTTTTTGGGTTTAACCAGTGAAACAGTCTTGCTAAAAAGATATAGAGGAGAAGCTGTAATTGGTGTCATAGTCATGCATTTGCATAGATCCTGACATCCTACAAGAGTTTCTTGGGGCTGCACAACTTGATCAGGTTGTTTTGACCATTTCTGTATACAAGCAGTGCCCTTGAGGTTCTGTAAAATCTAACGATGAGGCATTTAATTACAAAAATGCAACATGTTTTCTTCAACCATACAATGTGAGACACAAAATTAGCGAAGTGTAAATGCAGAGATGCAAACCCATTGTTAGTGAGTGGGTGTAGAACCACTGGGGATTGCATGTCAGCCAGCACAGGTCATGTCCCATCAGTTTTAATTATAGTTGACCTTTTCATTAACTGTAATCAACCATGACCTTTTCTCAAAATAAAAAAAAACACTCCCTCAGACACTTGTACATTGCTTATCATGTGGGCAAATGCTTTCCAGGTGTTCAACATTGAAGCCCATTCTTCTTGTTTGGAGTAGTTGATTGATGGACTGCATTTACTTGTATTTTTGAATGTCAAAATTATGTGTAATACTGTAGCAGACTATATTCAAAATGTGTGCAGTCACTGTGACAGCATCAACTATCGTAGGATCTGCCTCTCTGAAGACTTCAGTTTGGCATTTTATCGTTGAAGGCTGTTCTATCCAGCTCACAACACTGCTGCACTAATCTATTATTTCCAATCGCTACGTCTCCATAATGGCTGGTTTGTCACTGCCCTACGCAAAGCGTAAACGTTGCAGCATGTAGTTTATATCTCAGCATGATAGACAAATGGCAGTCATCCAAACACAAAAAGGACAACAACAAAAAATGCAAAATGTATCTCATTGTATGAATGCCCTGAACTTTAAAACTAAAACAAATTTTAACTCTGCAGTGGTTTCTTTCAATATAAAATGACACCTCTTTTTCTTCTCACTCTCAGGGCTTATGATTGTTTCTTCATGGGGCAGACTTATCTTTCTTTTTTGCAACATATACTGTCCATACAAATTGTGAGCTCCCTGCTTTCCAACAACAAAATAGCAAACCTGAACTTTTGAGAACCACACACTGTTGGCTTTTATACTAGACTTTTGTATTTTGTAAAAAGGAGTAGTTGTTACAATTTAAAAGGAACTGATATTTTTGTTAAGCCAAAGTATAGAACAAGTTTGAGGGGTAGGTCTACTTTAATGAGGGGAATTGGTTTATGGAATGGTTTGAATAATGATATTAAAAAAAGAGGAATCATTATTTGTATTTAAGAAAAAGATCAAGAATATATTGCTGATGAGATATAGTTAAGTTAGTTAATATTAGGGAAATATAATGAATAATTGTGATAAGTTTTGTGGTTTGTTGTATTATTTGTGAGTATTGCTTGAATTGATTGTTTGAATTGATTGTGATAAGAAGGGGCAGAATTGATAAGATTGTATTTTTCTTCTGCCGCCTTTCATTTTATAGGTATTTTATATTTGTTTGTTTTTCTTGAAATTGTATTGCTTTTTTAATTGAAATGAAATGAATAAATAAACTTCTGAACCAAAAAGCTAAAGAGGCTCATGTTGATTTATGACTGAAAAAAATGATACTGGGTTACAGTTTGAGTGACTTCAGCCCTGACTAATATAATAAATATATGATTATCACCATTATCTTTGTTCTATTTCGTACAAGCTTCGCCCTTTAAGGCCTTCGCTAGTGGGTATATCCCACCGCGCACAACGCGCACTGAAAACTTTAGTCCACGCCCACCTGCTGTGGGTGGAACCCACCGGTTGTATATCAATCAATCAATCAATCAATCAATTTTATTTATAAAGCACCCTTCATACTAAAAGGAGCTCAAAGTGCTGTACAGAATTATAAAACAATAAACTCACAAAATTAAAGCAAACGACACACACAAAATAAATAAATAAATAAAATTAAATACAGTAGTATGGAAAATGTATAGATTGGATAGAGATGAACCAGTTCAGGAAATGCAGTTAAAAAGATGGGTCTTGAGCCTGCTCTTAAAAACAACAACATTCTCTGCAGCCCTCAGGTTCTCCGGCAGACTATTCCACAGACGGGGCCCATAGAACTGGAAAGAAGCCTCACCGTAAGTGTGAGTTCTGACTTTTGGAACTGTTAGTAGTCCAGTACCAGAGGACCTTAATGTCCGCGGGGGTTCATAGGGCAATAGCAGCTCTGCAAGATAAGATGGTGCGAGACCATTGAGACATTTAAAAACCACTAAAAGAATCTTAAAATCAATCCTGAGGCGCACAGGGAGCCAATGCAATGATTTTAAAACAGGTGTAATATGAGCCTGCCTTCTGGTCTTGGTTAGCACATGAGCAGCAGAGTTTTGTAACAGCTGAAGGCTGGACAAATTTTTCTTAGGGAGACCAGAAAGCAGTGAAATACAGTAGTCTAAACGACTAGAAATAAAAGCGTGCATCAAAGTCTCAGTATTGGTCAGAGAAAGAAGAAGATAGAAAATATGGCGAGACCGGTCAATCAGCTCCCAATTTCATTCAGTCAGCAAGCACTGAAGACCTGAAGAAGATGTCCAGCACCATCAGAGTTTGCTCATCCTGCCAGGTCGGCTACATCATGAGCTTCGACCGGCATGACTTCTATGAAGGATGCCTGGGTCCCCGCCACGCTGAGCTCGCCCGCCCCTGCCGTTCCTGTGCTCTCCTCCATCCCAAGGAGAAGCAGAGATGTGCAGCCTTGTTCAAGGCTATCGAGGATGACGAGTGGCACATGGCGGAGCAAACCTTGCTGGACGATGCCATTGCCTTTTTTGATAAGTTGGGTGAATCGGATGGTTCACCCGGCGGAGATGGTGCTGGCAGCAGCCCCGTTGCCCCCTCCCTCCTGGAGAGCGTAGTGACAGAAGAGAGGCGGCCGAGCAGATGCTCGAGGCCTTTTGCTCTTCCCAGGTCGGCGACCACCATGCTCCCAGCCATTGGCATCCTCCTCCTGGAGCTGCCCGCCATTATCCAGGAGGATGCGGATACGAAGGGCCTTTATGTCCCTCCCCTTCCACCACCCCGATCGGATGATCTGGCGGGAAAGTTTGGCCCCATCGTGGCCCGGCGCCCTGATCCCATCTGGCCCCGTTTTCCAGCTGTGACGTCACACTGGAACGAGGCTGCAGCCGGGCCCGGAAAATTAAAAGCTCCTATCTCCACTTTCGCGCCTATCACCAGAGTGGAGGGGTTTACCAAGCTGAGTTTTCCCTTGGTCGTTCGGCTACTCTTCTTCTCCAAATGTGTGGAGACGGCTCTTCAGCCTTTACGCATGACAGGAATGAGAATCATCTTTTATCTGGACAATCTGCTTTTATTAGCCCGATCCAGAGAGGAAGCAGCCACACAGACCAGAGTTTTAGCAAAACATCTGCTAAACTTGGGTTTTTCTGTAAACTGGGACAAAAGTTCTGTTCTCCCGTCTCAGCTGATTGTTTATCTGGGAGTAGAGCTAAACTTGAACACAATGAGAACCCGTTTATCACAGCAGAGAGCCGACGTTCTGACAGCTCAGATCAGCCATGTCAAACCCCACAAAGTTGTGACACCCCTGACCATCATACGCCTCCTAGGAATTATGTCCGTTGCACACGTGGTCGTCAAACTTGGTTTGCTCCATATGAGATGAATCCAGAGTTGGTTTGCCCGTCTGTGCATAGATCCTGTGTGTCAGAAGAGAAGGATGATTTCTGTTCCCCCCTCCGTTGGAACCGACCTACATCACTGGGAAAAACCCCTCATTCTGTCGGAGGGAGTCCCCATCAGCAAACCTACGTCACATGTCTCAGTGTTCACTCTGTCGGGCTGGGACGGGACGTGTCTGTCTCAGACGGTAGGAGCACGGTGGCCAGATCACATATCTTTTCACATAAACGTGCTCGAGCTGTTCATATTCAAAACAGTGCAGCAAGGATCTTGTTGAGAGTTCGTAAATTTGAACATATTACGCCCATTCTCCATAACCTTCATTGGCTTCCTGTCGCCTACAGAATTCAGTACAAAACTGCTCTCATTACACATCAATGCTTACATGGAGCTTCACCAGATTATCTGAAGGATATTCTTATTCCATACTCATCCACCCGGTCGCTGCGGTCACAGAACAGTAATCTCNCAGCCGGGCCCGGAAAATTAAAAGCTCCTGTCTCCACTTTCGCGCCTATCACCAGAGTGGAGGGGTTTACCAAGCTGAGTTTTCCCTTGGTCGTTCGGCTACTCTTCTTCTCCAAATGTGTGGAGACGGCTCTTCAGCCTTTACGCATGACAGGAATGAGAATCATCTTTTATCTGGACAATCTGCTTTTATTAGCCCGATCCAGAGAGGAAGCAGCCACACAGACCAGAGTTTTAGCAAAACATCTGCTAAACTTGGGTTTTTCTGTAAACTGGGACAAAAGTTCTGTTCTCCCGTCTCAGCTGATTGTTTATCTGGGAGTAGAGCTAAACTTGAACACAATGAGAACCCGTTTATCACAGCAGAGAGCCGACGTTCTGACAGCTCAGATCAGCCATGTCAAACCCCACAAAGTTGTGACACCCCTGACCATCATACGCCTCCTAGGAATTATGTCCGTTGCACACGTGGTCGTCAAACTTGGTTTGCTCCATATGAGATGAATCCAGAGTTGGTTTGCCCGTCTGTGCATAGATCCTGTGTGTCAGAAGAGAAGGATGATTTCTGTTCCCCCCTCCGTTGGAACCGACCTACATCACTGGGAAAAACCCCTCATTCTGTCGGAGGGAGTCCCCATCAGCAAACCTACGTCACATGTCTCAGTGTTCACTCTGTCGGGCTGGGACGGGACGTGTCTGTCTCAGACGGTAGGAGCACGGTGGCCAGATCACATATCTTTTCACATAAACGTGCTCGAGCTGTTCATATTCAAAACAGTGCAGCAAGGATCTTGTTGAGAGTTCGTAAATTTGAACATATTACGCCCATTCTCCATAACCTTCATTGGCTTCCTGTCGCCTACAGAATTCAGTACAAAACTGCTCTCATTACACATCAATGCTTACATGGAACTTCACCAGATTATCTGAAGGATATTCTTATTCCATACTCATCCACCCGTTCGACAGCAATCTCCTTCACATTCCGAGAACCAAATTAAGGACCATGGGAGACCGGGCTTTCAGTGTGGCTGCCCCCCGCCTGTGGAACTCTCTTCCTGACTGTCTGAGAGCCCCACAGTCTGTGGTTGACTTTAAGAGCGGCTTGAAGACCTTTCTTTTCAACCAAGCATACTCTACCTCCTCATGATTCTACTTTTGATCTTAGTTGATACTGTTATTGATTTTACTTGTTTTATTACTTGTTTTATTGACATTTAATTATGTTGCACTTTGTAGCACTTTGAGATTTTTATTAATGAAAAGTGTGTTATAAATTGAATTTAGTATTATTATTATAAAGTAATTCAGCACTTTGCTCCTCTGCTGCAGAATCAGAATGTACTGATTCACACAGACAACAAGGTGGCAGTAGCGTACATCAATCACCAGGGGAGTGTCCGATCAGCCCAGCTGCTACATGTTACGAGGCAGCTGCTGTACTGGGCACAACAACACCTGCTCTCGATCAGAGCATTGTAGATCCCCGACGTCCTGAACAGAGGGACGGACATAATATCGAGGGGCGGCCCTCGCCACGGGGACTGGACCCTTCCCCCAGGTCGGCGACGGATCTGTTCGTCACATGGGAGAACACCCAGTGTCAGCTGTGGTTCTATTGTAAACTAGAATATATTAAATTTATTCTATATTTTCTATTCTGACAGGACACTGTCATTTCAATCCCACATCAATAACATCACCCAGCCCACATACTTCCACGATTGCCTCCCTTGCCCCTCATATCACTGCTGTCCCTGTTCACAGCCTTGATACCTCTCATATTGACTACTTTAATTCTTGTCTTTTTGGACTTCTTCTCAAATCCCTTCATAAACGTCATCTGGTTCAGAATGTGTCAGCTCGTATCATTACCAGAACTCCATCCTTTCGTCTAACATCCCTAGTCTGCACAGGTTTCACTGGTTACCAAACTTTGAACTGAATTTTAAATTATTCGGCATACTCTCCAGATTTGTCTGATCTCCTCCATGTTGCCACCCTTTCCCATTCCCTCAGATCTGGCTCCTCTCTCCATCTCACTGCTCCTTTGTCCCTCCAACACCATGGGGAGCAGAGCCTTCAGCTGCTCTGCCCCCAGAAATCAGAACTAAGCTCAACCAATATATCAGTAGTGTTGATATGTTAGTCCAATATAGGCATCTGGGAATATATCGGTATCGATGATAGCCAAAAATTCAATCTTGGTCAGGCTCTAATCAGAACATTGGACTCTCTCCTTCTCTCAGAGGCCAGATGCAAAACTTACCTGTTCAAGATTGCTCATCCAAGCTGATTACAAGCTAGACTGATTTTGTTACTATAATCCATCCATCCATTATCTTTACCCGCTTCTTCCATTTTGGGTCACGGGGTCGCCAGTGCCCATGTCCAGCCATCACTGTGCGAGGGGCGGGGTACACCCTGTATGGGTCGCAAGTCCATCACAGGGACACATAGAGACAAATGACCATTCATGCTCTAACTCACACCTAGGGATAATTTAGAGTTACCAATCAACCTATCATGCATGTTTTTGGACAGTGGGGGGAAACCGGAGTACCCGGAGAAAACCCACGCATGCACGGAGAGAACATGCAAACTCCACCCAGAAAGGCCGCCCGAAACGGGATTTGAACCAGGGACCTGCTCGATGAGAGGCAGCAGCTCTACCAGTTGCACCACCGTGCTGCTGTTACTATAATTCTTTTTTTATATTTTTATCAGCATTATTTGGTATTTTATTGTATGTGCTGCTTGCACACTCTGATGTCCTTAAATGTCAGAAAGGCACCTAAAATTTAAATGTATTCTTAATATTATTATTATTACTTGATTGCCATAACCTGTTCAGTTTTTTAATGAGTCTATGAAAAATACAAAAGTATCTGTTTGACAAAACTGTATTTTAGCACCAACAAAACAGTTTTTAGTTGTAAACTTGGTATCCAGCATATGAACAACTGAAGTATGATGTATCTCTCTGGTCCTGTGGCACAGCTTTCCTTTTTCGTCTTCTTCTTTTTTTGTTGTTGATTTGTTTGGGTGACAAAAGCAGCTAACCTCCAAAACCAAATTTTTGAAAGACCTTCAGAAAGCCCTGAATTGTCAGTCAAGAACACTTTAAAAGATTAACACAGGGTCTGGCTCTTTGGATGCAACATAAAGTCATTATGTGTTGTTTAAAAACATTAACAATGTAGGATACAAAATAAAAGCAATGTATGAACCATTTCTGGTAACTATGGTAACAAGGCTTTTATTGCTCATTTTGTAAGAAGTGCCAGAGGTTACCATCTGTGGAGAAACTGCTTGCCCTGGTGTCTTTGTAACTAATGTCATATGAATGTTTTCATTCTTATCTTATAAGTTCCTAAAGAGATTCTTGTTTTTTCTTGATGAGAAAAATAAGTACTTCTTGTCTGCTTCCTTTAGCCTGATTGCTTGCTGAGAAATGTTTATTTTTATTAAACTAATCCTATGGTTATTACAGAAAGTTCCTCAGTCAATAACACACATATACCGGTAGCCTTTATTGGCCACATATATTCACATCAACATTTGGAACAGTGCTGGAAAAATAAACAGGACTGTGTGTTAGGTTATAAGAGCAAGAGTACAGTACAGTGAGAGCGAGCTTCCAAAGGGAGTGCTGTCTTCCCCCAAGTGAAACTCCATTACATCATTTTCTAATCTTCGTTCCGTCAGACTTGAAACTTTGGTAATGAAGTGAACTGTGCAGTGAGCACTAAACTGTAGGTAACACACATTGTTCCGTGGCAGTCTAATTCATCATGGGTGAATATTGATGGGGGCCTGGTAAATGGAGCATGGCAAAGTAGATTAGATGGCAATAATGGTCTTTTAATTTAAGTCTTAGCTTATTAGAGGTCAAGCTCCAAAGGGTCGAATGGCCTTAAGAGGTGAAGCGGGTTAACCCGCTGTAAGGCGAGTGTGACATGTGCTCCATTGCCATTCCAATCAGCTGAGGTGCTGCAGATAATGCGAGAACTTGAACTCTGAATGAGTGATCCAAAAAGCCAGAGTGCCTCCCTTGCTCACAGATTGTGTGTTTCGTGTGCAAAAGGCTGAAGTGTTCACTGCAGCTGACACTGATTTGAGTCAAATACAGTGCTTTGTCATTCCTCCTCTCTCTTTCTCTCCCACACTCTTGTCTGATCCTATTGTCTGCATCAGAAAAGGCAATGGGACAAAAAAAAAGCCACAAAGCCAAGCCTTATACAATCTAACGTTTCAAGGAAAAAATGTGAGCAGTGCTGCCTGGCTCATTTACCTTTGCCACATCAAAGTACTTGTTATTCATTAAAGCTAGAGGTTGTTGGGCAGTTCATGACTCTTCATATAGTATGCTTGTTCAATCCAATATTCTACATTATTGCTCTTGAATAACAAATATGCAATGAACTCAATTTAACGCCAGCGCAATGCATATTTAAAGTGTGCCGTGCCAGACAATGTCATGCCAACTTGACAGGGAAAGTGATGACGGGCGGGGGAGCACATCTGAGGACGGTCACACAGGAGAAAATTCTGTCCATTTGTGTGTGTTAGCATGTGTGTGTGTGAAAGAGAGTATGAGAGGGAGGCAGGGACGTGAACTATGAAACAGAATGAGTGATGAGCAGGTTGCTGCCTGCCTGCCTTGCTCCTCAGAAACACAGATGTACTGCGTTTGTCTGCACTGATGTGTTTATAAAATAATAATGTCGTTAAACTGCAGCCATCAGTGGCAATTAGCTATGACATTACTGCAGCGTAACAACAGCAAATTTGCATATTTTGAATACAAGTGCACATAAATGGAGAAAAGTCACAACTAGTCAATAAATTGTCAACAATTTAAAATCAAATAGTGCTCTCAAAAATCAAACATAGGGGATATGTGATTTATCATTATCTTCAGGTTGGCAGCACAACTGAAGAATGCTCTAAAATCTAATTATAGCAAAAAAATGTTCATTATCTCTATGTGTTTGGTTTGATGCATGCTCCCTGTGATTTTCATCTTTACTTTTTCTATAAATTTACTCTCTCTTTTGCATGGTTTATTATTCAATTATATCCACAGCTAATCATTTGGAACGAGTGGGAATAATATGATGAATAAAATATACTGTGGCTACAACCAGTCGATGGGCAAACACAGCAGCGCTCAAGCAATCAGACACTAAACAGAGCTCATCAGCAGCTGCTGGAGTAACTCATTCTGAGGAAAAGATAGCTTGAATGTGGAGGAGTCAAAGGGAAAACTGTTCTGATGATCAGTAATCTAAATAATGCTCGGTGGACTACAGGGGGAAGAATACTGAGATTTCTTGAGGTCTCTAAAACTGCCATTCTAAAACAGACCACACTTTTTAAAGTGTTGAAAATCTGAAGCTGCTTCATCCTTTTAATATAACTTTGTGTTGCATTTTCAAACAGTATAAGGCAAATATTAGCATTATTTACTTTGTAGTTTAAATGTAAAATGTAACTACCATTCTTGCCGCCGTACACGCCACACTGCTGTGTAAGTCGCATCAGTCCAAATATGTCTAATAAGGTGGAAAAGAACAGGTTGCTTCGCCATATAAGTCACATCTAGACTGGTTATAAGATATAGAATATATCTT
>JBBPBX010038896.1:19701-30162 GCA_038048925.1 Garcialebias charrua
TTGATGTTCCATTTAAAAATGTATGGTGTTGCGATTTGTAGAGTGAGTGATGTGACATTTTTGGGTGTTATCATGGATGACAAACTGACATGGAAACAACACATACATTCTGTAAGAATAAAAACAGCTAAAGCTATTGCAGTACTGTATAAAGTCAGGGACTTATTAAATGATAAAGCTCTGTATTTGTTGTATAACACAATCATTGTTCCACACTTAATCTATTGTATTGATGTTTGGGGGGAAGTGTGTAAAACAATTACAAAGCCTATTTTTGTTTTACAGAAAAGAGCTGTAAGAATTATCACCAGAAAGCATTACTGTCATCCATCAAGCGCATTATTTTATCAACTGAAGTTATTGAAGTTCCGTGATTTGGTAGATTATAATATTTTATCAGTTATGTATAAGGCTCAGAATAACGCATTACCTTTAAATATCAAATGTATTTTGTTAAAAGACAAAGTTGTTATAATCTTAAGGGGACAGAGATATTTGTAAAACCAAAATTCAGAACTAGTTTGAAGGGACGGTCTACTACCTCATTCCAAGAAAGTGGACTGTGGAATAGTTTGGAGAATGAAGTTAAAAATTCCAATTTAATGTGTACATTTAAGAAAATTATCAAAACTGAATGGGTAAAATATATATATATGAAGTAGCGTAATGTGTATTGTATTAGAGTTAAAAAATAAAAAGAGTTATTCATTTTGTTCTGTTACTGAATATTATTTTTGATTGAACTAATTGTTTGAAAAAAGGGGCAAAAGAGTTATTCATTTTGTTCTGTTACTGAATATTATTTTTGATTGAACTAATTGTTTGAAAAAAGGGGCAGATATAATAAGATTTTTTTCTTCTTTCTGCTACCTTTCATTTTTTATATTTTGTATATTATCGTTTATGGGATTGTTTTGTATTGTATTTTAAAAATGAACAAATTTTATAAAAAATAAAAAAAATCAGAATGACATACAGAAGATAAAAGACCTCCATGTTTGTTTATTTTTTGTATAGAATTGCTTCCTGATCTTGATCCACACAAGCATCCAGCCAGTATGGCAAGTAAGCAAGTTTAGTGGAAGTTATTGTCCGTTAAAAACAACAACGACAACAAAACTAGCATGTTTAATATGTTCTTTCTTCATTTCGCTACATAATTTCCTGTGTTTACATAACTTGCATCAAATCAAGTCTGAGGTGTATTGTTATATCCCATCCATCAATCCATCCATTTTCTTACGCTTATCAGGGGTCGGGTCGCAGGGGTAACAGCTTAAGTAAGGAGGCCCAGACTTCCCTCTCCCCAGCCACATGGGCCAACTCCTCCGGGGGAATCCCAAGGCGCTCCCAGAGCAGCCAAGAAACATAGTTCCTCCAACGTGTCCTGGGTCGTCCTCTGGGTCTCCTCCCGGTGGGACGTGTCTGGAACACCTTACCAGGGAGGTGTCCAGGAGGCATCCTAACCATATTCCTGAGCCACTTCAACTGGCTCCTCTCGATGTGGAGAAGCAGCGGCTCTACTCTGAGTCCTTCCCAGATTATCGAGCTTCTCGCCCTATCTCTAAGGGAGAGCCAAGACACCCTGCGGAGAAAACTCATTTTGGCCGCTTGTATCCGAGATCTCTTTCGGTCACAATCCAAAGCTCATGATCATAAATGAGGGTAGGAACTTTGTTCACTGTGTTCCACTGAGAGATTCAGTGAAAAGATTTTCATTTGGACAATTCAGAGATCAGATTGTGGTCCAGTACAGTCTCAGAAAGACAGGTGTATCACTACACAAAGATCAACCGGTATATTGTAAATCCCTCTTTTTAAATACCAAATCTAATTGGACATCTGTACCGCTGATTATCCACACTGCTGATGTCTTACCCATAAGCTGCTGTATTCATAACCATCTACTCACAACAGACTCATGTTCAGGCTACTGTTTTAACACACCTTATTATATTATCATTGTTTTGTGTATATGTTAGATCATACTGTTCTTTTGTATAATTTATATTATTGCTATTTTGTGTGTAACTGGGACCCTGTGTAAACAGTTTTGTTCCACCTCATGTACCATGTGATACGAATAACAATAAAGAACCTTGTACTGTACCTTGAATCTAACAAGAGGATGCAACAACAGTCAAAAACACAATTTGCATAACACAGTAATTGTTTTAGAAATTAATCCAGCTGCTAGTCTGAAGATCATCTGACAAAAACAGCTTTGTAAATTGACTAATAAAAAGATGAGTGACTCGTTGAAATAAGAGTTTTTAGTATTAATGTTTCTGACTAATGTTTATCAAATTTTATGCTAAAAGTTAATGCTTTCTGATACTTTCTGCAACACTTGTGAGTTGCATACATGCCTGGAGTAAACATTCTCGTTCAGTGTCAAGCTGGCCATAAGAAACTGTATCTGAACTCTGTGTTTTGCAACTTGGTTTTTGCAATTATGTTTTATCAAGCACAGTTATGTGTGAGAAACTGAGCTCGTTTCTTACACATGACCTTGGCAGCCCTTCTAGGTAAGAGATGCAACAGACCTTTCTGATAAGACATTTCCGTACTAGGCACAACTTTGCTTTGAAAAACATGTTTTTCTCAGATGAGAGTGAGTGAAGACACACACACACACACACACACACACATGCACATGCACACACATCTACACCCGCACGCACACACCACAAGGTATAAAGGTGTCGAGCACTCAAGAGAATTTTGGAAGTTTACTGAGAACCCCTGAAGAAGGTGTCCAGTCGTTGATGTATGGTATCACCTGAGCTGTGTGGCTTCCCGGCTCTTGTGTCACGGTGAGAATTCTTATAACATCAATACCTTGAGAATGTGTGTCTTTGCTGTTTCTTTTGTGGCGGGGTTAACTGACACATTTCCCTAGTAGAAAAAACAGTTTGTGTGTTTGAACATTTATGTTTTTGTACATCTGAGGTGATTGTACAACTGTATGTCTGTTTTGCTTTTTCCTTTATCTGTCACAGACCTTTAATAAATGACACATCATTTTAACAGAGAGTCTGTGTTTGCTTTTTTCTAAACACCGCACCGATCTTTCAGCGAACCTGCATTTGATTTATTGCATTTGGGTGGCCGTGGTGTAGTGGTAATGGCAGTCGTCTCCCGATCGGAGAGTTGGTGGTTCGACTCCCGGGACCCGCACTATGTGTCGTTGTGTCCTTGGGCAAGACACTTAACCCTGAGTTGCTCCCGGTAGGACTGGAAAGCACCTTGCATGGTAGTCTGCCGCCACCAGTTTATGAATGTGTATAGCATTCAATATATGTGTAGCGCTTTGAGATTTTCAGTAATGAAAAGTGCGTTATAAATTGAATTAATTATTATTATTATTATTATTATTATTTAGAATATCAAAAAACACTTGTTGATGACTAGCTAGCACTTTGAGATTTTTATTAATGAAAAGTGTGTTATAAATTGAATTCATTATTATTATTATTATTATTATTATTATTATTATTATTATTATTATTATTATGAAGACTGAAGGTTATCTGTGTCCAAAAAATGTATTAGAACTGAAAAAGCAGTCTGTGCTGATCTTTAGCACAAATAATAATAAAAAAGACTCATAATTGTCTCAAACTGTTGAACTCTGCCACACAGTTTGTAATCATTCACTGTGCTTCATGAATTAAATAATTTCTAGAACTGAACATTGGATCATTTAACCTAAATGTTGTTTTGATCTAATCATGAATTTTAAGAATTGATTAAATACATCCAAACCCCCAACAATAGACCTATTTCATGGCTGATATTGTGAATTGAAAAGATAGTGAAGGCATATGAGCAACAATAAGGGCTGCGTATCATTTTACAGGACTTTTTAAAATCATTTTCTTGTTCTTTTATTACTCTTTCATGTCAAAATGTCTTCCTTGAAATTGGCCTATTAAGTGCCAAAAAGCAGAAATGTCAGTCTTGATGGCATACAGAGACATAGTGAGTGTGTATCTATTAGATCAAATGTCTGACAAACTTACACCTCACTCTCATTTATTTTACAAACAATTAATAGATTAATTTAGTAAAATCATTCATTTTTACAAGGATTAAAGATTTATGTGTGTCGTCTGTGACATTTAATCTAATACTAACAAAAATTTTATTAGAAACATTAAAGTTAAAGTGTTTTTCTTGTTTTTTTTCCCTCCCTATATCTGCAAGTATTTTATCAAAACAGCCACATTAAGCTGCCTAAATCAGCATTTCAGAACAGAAACTTGTGCCTTTTATTGCTTTGATAGAACCCCATTGCATGCAGATTAGCCCTAATTTGACTTCACAGTAAAGTGACTTGAGGGGAAAACATGAATTTATTGATTGCCTCAGCACACAATGATAAACTGACTGTACATGCCCAGGAGGCCTGAACATGTGGAGCACTGAACGCAGACTGAAGAATGTTTTTGGATAAAACTATCAGTTAAACTCGGCCTCCGTTTTGTTGCATAATTTCACATCCGTCAGCCGAAGCAATGAAAGACAAACCAGCAAAACAATCAAATCCTCTGCATCTCTCTGTTTGCCTTTATGCTCCACACTCAAGTCTGCAAGAAAATAAATTTGTTTTTCTCATGATGGATTGTTCGGGTGTAATATCTTTGAAAATGCAAGGTAAAATAAAACAAAATTGGTGTTTGTGTCAGTTATAAAATGCTCTCCATGCTAAAAATATGATATTTTTTAAGCTTCTTGTTCTTTTTTTTACTTAATTCTTTATTGTGGAATTTTTTTTTTTGATGAACTGATAGCAATTAAATATATCCAAGGACATTTGTATTGTGATTCTAGATTGGTAAGTCAGTTGTTTTTTTTGCGTGTTTTTTTTTTCCTCCAAGATTTTAAAGATGTTATCCAAAAGGTCAGACACCTAGTCTGAGAGGACACATTAAAAATGTAACATCACTCTAAATTTAAATCTTGTTTTCACCATTTAATCGTCATTGGATTTAAATATTTATTTGCACCCATGGAGTTTTTTACGTTTTGAAACGTGATTTAGCCAGTGGTGGAGAAAGTACTCAAACACTCTACTTAAGTAAAAGTACAAATAAACAGACAAAAAATTACTCTAGTAAAAGTAGAAGTACCATATTAATGTTTTTTACTTAAGTAAAATTAAATAAGTACTTGCTTTTAAAAATACTTAAAGTATTAAAGTAAAAGTACTTGCTGAATGTATTGCCTAATGCAACGGTCTACAGTATCATTGAGTGTGTGTAAGTATGTATATTTACTGTAATACATTAATAGAGTTGAGTCATTTTAATGAACAATGCTGCAGATAATACATGTTTTTATTGTGTTTACTCTGTGACACAGTTCACACTTGGATTTGTGATTCTGTGTGTCAGAATTTCAGGGATGACATGCAGAGTTAAATGTCATTAAGAAAAAAATAAGAAAGAAGAATGATTATACCTTTGAAAGTTTTTAATTAACACAAACCAATGTGTCATTTTAACTGCAGTAAACACATTTAAATAAAAGTTGTCTGCCTGAAAAAAAGGAGCATTAGACCTAACAAAGTAACGACACTGATCATTTCAACTCCAGTTTGTCACCAACTCTAGTTAAAATATTGTCTAAACCTTGTAATGGGTCAATAGTGAACAATATTTTAACTTCCTGACAAAATTTTCAAAACTTGGACCAGAATGTCGAGACATTTGGAGCCATCTCTTGTCTTCTGTCCTAACATGAACTGATACATTTTAATATTGCAGCAAGAATTTCTTGTTCAAGTTCAGAATAAGTTGATTTTCAAAGGATTTTTTTAGTCCAGTCTGGCTCTTTTGGGAGAGAGAATCTGTCCTGCTGTACTGAAAGTCTTTCAATAGTCTTTCAATAAAATCATGGGTGTCGTGTATCTTCTCACTGAATCTCTGTGGTGGAATCCATTTTGGGTGTGTTAGCGATGCTGTGGGTGCTCCCAGCTCAATGACATATACACTAGAACAGGGGTCACCAACCTTTTTGAAACTGAGAGCAACTTTGTGGGTACGGAGTCATGCAGAGGGCACCAGTTTGATAAACTCTTCGGAAATAACAAAGCATAAATAAATAAAAATGTATAATAAACATATTTTTAAGAACATATTTTTAAGATAGACATTATAAAAAATATATATATATTTTTTTCTTTCAGCTTCTCCCTGCGTTAGGGGTCACCACAGCGAACTAGTTGCATGAAGATTTGGCAATTGTTTTTATGCCAGATGCCCTTCCTGACACAACCACAGACCACCGAGCTACCACAGCCCTCTGTGTGGAGCAGAGAGCTGATATCTAGGGTTCCCGGGGGAACAGATGGTGTGGGTTAAGGGCCTTGCTCAAGGGCCCAGAGTGGGACAGATTAGGGTGGAGACAGGTGTGATTGCTTCACTTATCCCACCCACATTTTTGATGTTGTCGGTACCGGGGCTTGAACCGGCGACCTTCCGATCACAAGCTCACCATTTAACCTCTGCGCCATCACTCCCACACATTATAAAATATATATAAATACAAAAAGAATAACAACTTAATAAAATGAAATTTTAAATGCAGCTTAGTAGTGAGTTGAGCTATTTTTAGAACAGGTCCGAGGGCACCTCAAATGGTCCTTGGGGGCACCCGGGTGCCCGCAGGCACCATGTTGGTGACCCCTGCACTAGAATATACGTCATTGGTCCAGCTCTTCTTGAAGTCAGGTCTAATGTTACCTGTCCACTTTACAGTGATTCAATGGACCAGCTCCCCTCTTGATATCAGTTACTTTCAAACTAATTACAAATCAAAAAGCTGCAAAGTGAATGTAACTGGTAACACAACACATTATAGAAATGTAGTGGAGTAGAAAGTACAGATACTCCATGTAAAATGTAGTGCAGTTAAAGTAAAAGTACCCACATTTAATTCTACTTAAGTAAAGTACAGATACATGAAAAATGTACTTAAGTACAGAAACAAAGTATTTGTAGTTAGTTACCTCCCACCGCTGGATTTAGCACTTGTTCACAGAAGGAAGTGTCAAAAGGAATAAGGCTTAACTGGATGGTTTTTGTCATGTGCGGGTGCCATCAACCAATCTATAGATCAATTTACAATTACACAAGATAAATCCCCCAGCTGCCCATTGATAACTCAATGTCAGCTGGAAAACAGACATTGAAAGCTCACTCAGATGAAACAAAAATAATGAAAAATAAAGCGCATAATTATCAATGTAACAAAACTGAGTGGCATACATTAAACTGAGCCATATTTCTGCCCTAATTTTCAACTATTCACAGCTTTATGGTTTGGTGGACTACTTTATTCTATTACTAATGTACAGGGCTCAGAATCACAATTTACCATCGAACGTACAAGCGTATTTTATAAAAAGGAGCAGTTGCTATAATTTAAAAGGAACTGATATTTTTGTTAAGCCAAAGTTTAGAACAAATTTGCGGGGTAGGTCTACTTTAAAGCTCCACTATGTAACTTTAGCTGTTTTCGCATTTACCGGCCCTCCCCAGTTCGGCTCGTCTCTGGTTGGCCCAGAGCCAGCCCTGGCCCGCCCTCGTTCATTACGCACTGTCCGGAGAGCAAGCCTTGAAGTGGGTGGGGTGTTCACTTGTTGTGGGTGGAGTGTTCACTTGACGTGGGTGGAGTGTTCTTGTGTGCGCGCTTACAGTGTTTTAAGAGAGGACACGCCGCTAACAAGTATTTGTTTGCTGAGTATATATATTAGTGGTTCTGAGTTTAATATTTGTTAATTACTGATTACAAATCAGCTTATGTTACAACGTAAATAACACGAAGCGCGCACCCATTTCCGCCTTTCCGCGCGACCTGAATGTCATTAAACAATAACTAATATTGTCTAACTGTTGCGCGCAGCCAGGGTTTTAAAATATAACTAATAATCTCTAACTTCTACGTGCAGCTAAAATGTTAAGAGGAGTGATTCCTATATGGGTAAGGTGGACACCTGAAAATCCAGTCCGCTGTGTAGCTCAAAGCGTTAGTGCACTGTCGTTTTGACCCGGCGAAGCGGGTTCGCTTCCCGCCTGGGACAAAGTTATTTTACTTTTTTTTTTTTTTATTGGAGTAAATAAAAAGGAGTTTGTTAACCAAACAAACTCCTTTTTATTTAAAAGAAAATGTGAATAAAAAAAAAAAGTAAAATAACTTTGTACCAGGCGGGAAGCGCTTCTCCGGGTCAAAACGATAGTGTACTAACGCTTTGAGCTACACAGCGGACTGGATTTTCAGGAGTCCACCTTACCCATATAGGAATAATTCCTCGTAACAATTTAGCTGCACGTAGAAGTTAGAGATTATTAGTTATATTTTAAAACCCTGGCTGCGCGCAACAGTTAGACAATATTAGTTATTGTTTTAGTTATTGTTTAATGACATTCAAGTCGCGCTGAAAGGCGGAAATGGGTGCGCGCTTCGTTGTTATTTACGTTGTAACATAAGCTGATTTGTGATCAGTTATTAACAAAAATTTAACTCAGAAAAACTAATTCAGCTAACAATTGTTTTAGGGGTTTCTGTAGTTAAATTTGAATGAAATTCAACCCTCGCGCTGAGGTTGTTTGAATGAGTCCCGCCCCTGCTGCAAACAACGAATCAAATGTGAGCAGTACATGACGTGAAACTGGGTCCGTGGGGCCCGGCCCGATAGAACCACGGTGGAGATGGTTCCAGAACAACGGTGGCAGGGACGTGCAGAGCCCACTAAAGGGGCAGGTGCTCAGAAAAAAAAGGGGCACATTTAACCACATTTTAGGACAGAATATTAACAAAGTCACATAGCTTTCAGAGTTTAATAAACTACGATAAATTACAAAATTGAAAAACAAGGGCACAGTGCAACTTTTTAGTGTACTGTAATCTATAAAATTATGAAAATGGGACCTCGTCTATGGAGTTCAATTTGTTTCACAAATATTCTATTAAAAAAACTAACCTCAATTACATAAAATAAAATTGTGATCAAGATATTTTGAATTGTAATTTTTTTTAAACAAATAAAAGTTTTGCTTAAAAAACTTTTTTAAATTAAAATCACAAATTTTTGTGTCATGAAGTGAAATAATTATTTGCACATGTCAGAAATCTTTGCTTGCTATTCTAAGTTTTCGTTTGTCATTCAAAGTTTTGCTTGCGATTCTCATGACATCGTGGGCAGAGCCTAAAATAGCAACAACAAAAAAAGATTTCTGATGTGTGCAAATAAAAGTTTACGTTTTGCAAATAACTTTTTAAGTTCACGAGAGAAAAATTAGTTATTTAATTTTTTTTATTAAGTTTTTATTTAAAAAAAAGAAGAAATTGTTACAATTCCAAAAGTTTTGATTACAATTATATTTTACTTAACTGAGGTTAGTTTTTTTTTTCATTGAATAATTGTGAAACAAATTTAACTCCATACTCTGCGAACCAGACCCTAAACTTACTTAAAGTCTGGATAGAGTTGTTTCCCCTTCATTTGTACGCTTTTATTGGACAGGAGCAACTTGATTGGTTATTACATACATTATATATATTATGGTAGTTCAGGGTGAGCTATTTTTAATTCTAAATGAATATTCTTGTTGTACTTTTATTTAAGTGCTATTTTCCTTCAAGATACATTTACCTAATGCTAGAATAAATGCAATGTACATTATGCAGCAAAGGAAGTTAGAAGATCGGACATATATCCATTATGGAGAGATGATAGGTTTTGGACGGGCAATGTGCTCCCTATTGCATAAGCCAGGGCTGTCAAAGTCAAATACATGGAGGGCCAAAAAAACAAATTTGCTACAAGCCAAGGGACGGACTGGTTCAATGTAAAGGGGGTGATATAAGAATATTTTTTCTTCTTTCTGCACTCTTTTCATTCAATGTTTTCTTTTTGATTAATTTGTTTTATTTTATCTCTTTTAAATGAATGAATCTTCTTCTTCTTCTTTCTGCTTTTCCCTTTTGAGGGGTCGCCACAGTGAGTCATCCTCCTCCATCTCTGTCCTCTACATCCTCTGTCCTCACTCCAACTACCTCCATGTCCTCTCTAACTGCATCCATATATCTCCTCTTTGTCTTTTTCCTGGCAGCTGCATTTCTAACATCCTTCTACCAATATACCCACTGTCCCTCCTCTGGACATGTCCAATCCATCTCAGTGTGTCCTCCCTAACTTTATCTCCCAGTTGTTCAACATGTGCTGTACCTCTGATGATCTCATTCCTGATCTTATCCATCCTTGTCACTCCTAAGGAGAACCTCAGCATCTTCATTTCTGCCACTTCCAGTTCTTTCTCCTGTCTTTTTGTAAATGACACCTTCTCCAGACCATACAATATAGCTGTCTTGTAAACCTTTCCTTTGACATTTGCTGACACCTTTTTGTCACAAATCACTCCTGAAACTTTTTTCCATCACTCCATCCTGCTT
>JBBPBX010038897.1:5695-30162 GCA_038048925.1 Garcialebias charrua
TGAAATGTGTGACGTAACCCCGAAACGTCGTAACTTGAGGCCGTCGTAACCCGAGGACTACCTGTAGTTAAAATGTCCTGTTTGACCTTGAAACTTTACAGTCTTCTTGGGAGAAATATGCGCTGTTGTGTGTTTTTGTACACCCCCTCTGCATGTTGTGAGCACAGATACTCAGTACCTAAGTACTTCAACACATCAACCTGTTCCACCACCTGCCCCTCCAATATCAGTGACCCAGTGAGGGGCTGGGGGTTGCAGATACACAGTGACCCCCGCAGCGCAGCTCCTTAGTTTAGGGTTGCAGGTGATATGCATTCTTTAAGGCTTTTATATTTATTTATTGTGTGAATGCTTGTGAAGAAGTACATTTGTAGATCCATATTTCCTCTGTATGTTTTTCGGAATCTTTCTCATCCCACAGTTTTCAAATTATTTCAACAAATCATATCAAAACATTCAGCTCTTTCAGGACAACTGCTATGACTTTTGGTATTGGTGCAACTTCATCTGTTTAAAATATTTAGCCTTTTCTGACATTTTTTTCTGCATAGAAAATGAATTGAGCTCATTTTACATCCTTCAAATGTTTAGATGTGTTTACAACCTTTTACTGCTCCTTTCACATTTTGTTCTGCTTCAGCTTCTTTCAGCTTCCTTGTGAAAATGTAAACTTATTTTCAGCTGCTTTCAGCTGTTTGTTCAGCTGTTTTGTGCTCCTTTCAGCTACATTTGTGTGCTTCTTCTAACTTATTTCTGGTAATTTCAGCTTGTTGTGTTCCTTTCAGCTTATTTCTACTAATTTAAGCTTTTTCTACAATTTCAGACACTAAATAGCTGTTTTTATGTTAGTTTTAGGTTTTTGGGGGGTCTAATTACAAAGTGTTTGCACTCATTTCAACTTTTTAAACCTAATTCAACACACTTGTGCTCTCTTCACTGCCTTCAAATAGTGTATGCTCCTTTCTGCTTTTTTAGCTGTCTTTCAGCTCTTTTTTTATTGTTGTTGTTAATTTCAGATTTTTTTTTGCTAATTTACAAAATGTTGTGCTAATTTCTGCTTCTTTAAACCAAATTCAGCAAATTTGTGTTATTTCTGCTTTCTTCTGCTAACTTAGGCTTGTTCTTCCATTTCAGCTACATTTCAGTGTTTTTATTAGCTAATGTCAGCTGTTTTTCAGCAAGTTCTTCTGCAGTAAGCATTCACACTGCATTTTCGCAGGAAATAAAATTTCTCTAGTTGATATTACAGTATGTCTTAAGTTGTTTTTAATTATACATTTCCTAACTGCCTAACATAAACTGTTTATTAAACAGCATTGAGTTTGCATCTTCTGGTTTTCTGGTCAAATGTATAATCTTGGCTTTCCAAAAATCCACAGGTGTCGACCAACGGGGAGATCGCCATAATCTCGGGAGCCCCCACGGACTGTGACTGTAAGATAGACCCCAACTGTGACTGCTTCTCTGGTGGGTTTCACACACACACACACACACACATTGTTCCATGAGTGCATGATTAAATACTGTGAGAGAATATTAGATTTATGTCTAATAGGATTAAAACATTCATTAAAATAAAATCATATAACGGCATTTGGAAATCAAGTCATAAAATCTTCCTTTGTCTGCTTCAGAAGAAAATGTATAGAAAACAAATGGACAATTTGAAGGGCTAACATGATTTGATGAAGTCAGTATGTCTTGATATCAAGGGAGTAAATCTTGCTGCCTGTGGGCCTGAGCAGTCTAATAAATTTATTAGCAGTGCTTGAGAATGAGTTTTCCTCTTGTCTGTCTCCTGCAATGTATCCCTCTTTACTTTCAGCCCCTCTGAATTATTAAAGTCAGCTGGAATCTTAATGGCTGTGAGGGACAGCTCCACTTCCTTTGAAAAATATCCAAAAAAGCAGGATTACAAAGTTTAAGTAAATGATGACAACAAATAGGGTGGAGGGTTCTGGTCATGGGCAGCACGGTGGCGCAACTGGTAGAGCTGCTACCTCTCAGCGAGCAGGTCCCTGGTTCAAATCCTGGCCTGGGGGCCTTTCTGGGTGGAGTTTGCATGTTCTCTCCGTGCATGCGTGGGTTTTCTCCGTGTACTCCAGTTTCCTCCCACAGACCAACAACATGCATGTTAGACTGATTGTTAACTCTGAATTGTCTTTAGGTGTGAGTGAGAGTGAATGGTTGTTTGTCTCTGTGGCCCTGTGATGGACTTGCGACCCGTCCAGGGTGTACTCTGCCTCTCGCACAGTTATTGCTTGACATGGGCACCGGTGACCCCCATGACCATAAATGGAAGAAGCTGGTAAAAGATAATGGATGGATGAATGAATGGATGGATGGATGGATGGATGGGTTCTGGTCAAATTATCACCATGGAGAATGGAATAGACTATATGCCATGGGTATTGGTGACGTACTTCCGTTAAAATATAACCCACGTCCGTCACTTCCGGGTCCTATCCACTGCCGTTGTTGTTAGCGTTAGCACCTAGTAGCAGACCATAACAACGACCCAAAATGGGAAGCGGCTGCGAGCTACTGGCACTACACATGAGTTCCGTTGTGTCTACCAACCGGCTGGTACAGCTGTTCCGTTCCCCCGCCGAGGGGGGGTTCGGACGACAATGGATCGTGGCTATCCGAAGGGAAAACGTCGCTATAGATTTATGTATGTATAGATCTATTATTTGTGTGTATGTAGATGTTTCATTTATTGTATTTACTTATTTTTGTTCGTGTCATTTCTGCTAACCGGAAGTGCGCCGCCTGGGTAATGAATGCGGAAGTGCTGGAACGGGAGTCTGTGGCATATAGTCTATTAGATGGAGATGTTGCCTGATGTTAGATGCAGAAAGTGTGTGTGGAAATGTTTTTATTTTATTTACATCACAGCAAAACTTCCTCTTTACAAAAACCTCCAGCTACATTTCAGTAAGAACAAACTTGTTTCAAACATTTCGATCCATTCAAGTTGCAGCTGTAGAGGAGAAATGCTCCGTCTTTTTAGACGAATGCTTTAACTGGTTGGCGTGTCGTTGAAGGGCACCTAAAACGGGATAGAGGGAAGGAGGAAACAAATACGCAGATGTTCCTTTGACAGTTAGGCCAAGCTTTCATTGTAAGTGTCAGAGGATGTGATTTTATCATTTAATTCTGCTCATAAAAATCTGTCTCTTTCCTATTCAAAACGGAGGGAAGTGTTTCTGCCACACCACAAACCAGTGGGCTGTAACCATCCCCTATTCCTTGAATTGTACTTTGCATATTTTCAATCATGTCTTGCTGTTAACAGATGATTACTCTCTTCAGAGGCTTTCCGTTCCCATCCCCTCACAGTAAACACTCACGCGGAGCCTTTGAACATGCGCACGTTCGTCAGCACACACCGGCAAATACAAAAGGACACAAACGCTCACATTTGCTCTGAAACATGCACATGCACGCATAATGTGCATGCTGGCAAGAGATAAACTGCCACCCTGCTGTCTGTATGGAGCCATCAGGGGCCCCCGCTCTGCTGCTGACAGCATCTGAAGGCCCTCACACAGGCGATCTTCACACCGTGACACCAAAGAAATGGGCTCAGACACCTGATACCTCTGTCTGATAGGACCTGGGTCACTATCAAGGTGGTCATCAGACACTCTGCTTTAGGAGTCCCCAAAAGGCAGAGTCCTGAACTAAACTGATATCTGCCTCAGCACCATCATGGGGTCGTCATGATGACGCAGCTGTGTGTGCTGTTGTGACTTTGGCCTTTCAAAGAAAATGAAATGTTCTGAGCAGAGTCTCAGGACCTAACATGAAAACTATTTCTGGTGAAAATGGAAGAGTTTTGGTGTGTTTGTACTGGATGGTCTAGTGGCAGGGCTTTTGACTACGGATCCGAAGGTCGCGGGTTCGCGCCCCAGCCACTACCCAGCTTGGGGTGTCTATGAGTGCACACCTATTTCTCCAGCTCCCCGAGCGCTTTCGGGCTGCTCACTGCACCACCTGGTAGGTGGTTGGGTTAAATGCAGAGACGAATTTCGTCTGTGTATGGGAACATACGCAGATGACAGGAATAGACATTATTATTATTATTAATTTACACAAAAACAGCAAATGTTTTCTCTGACAACAGCATGATTTGACTACGGGTTCCAGAGTGCAATGGTTCAAAAACGTTGCAGTGTCCATTGTCATGTAAACCGAAAAAATAGATAATTTATGTCAGGGAATCCTTGGCTCAGATGCAGTATGATGCAAAACACAACGGCTTCCTACCATTCACAGAAGAAACAGTACTGTACTGTACAAGGGCGTAACTTTAGGTCTAACATTGGGGGGGGTTATGCTCTCTACCTATTTATTTATCGAATAAATAACTTTTTTTATGATTCAGGATATTTTAGGGTTAAAATATATTGTAATGCTTTTACTGTGATTTACTGTGATTTACTTAACTTTCCTGTTTTCTCTGTATTTATTCTGCTCCTTTTTTGTTCCACATAGGTTCAACAAGTAAGAAAAAAACTCACTATTTTTCTGCATTTTTTTCAGCCATAACACATATTTTACATTTTTAAGATTTATTATATAACATACCTCAATTTCACAATTTTCAAAGAGTGTGTATTTACCTGGTTCACTACAGTTTAACTAGGAAAAATTACAACAAATGATTCAAATACAGCCATAATATGACAAGAGCAGAGTAAAACCCTGCATCATACCTGTCAAGTTTTGGATTTAAAAATAAAGGAAATTTTCTGCCGGGTACGCCGAGCCATCCCACTAGCCCAGGGATCTGCAACCTTTATGATCAAAAGAGCCATTTCTGCCCCTTTGTTCACTAAATTAAACGTTTCCGGAGCCACAATACCTGCTACAACTGGGATTCTCAACTGGTGGCCCACAGACCACTTTAAGTTTGTTAAAGGACAATTTTCTGACCGGTAGTTTTCTGGCCATTGTAAAGCTGAAAATATCTAATGATTTGTTGATATTTTTACATTTTAAGACTAAAAAAGACCAGATTATCATAAAGAAGGAAAAATAATGTGATCTTTCCCAATTAAAAAATAAAATAATGAACTATGCAGGTCTAGGTAAATTATTTTAATTGTGGAAAAATTAAATATCCTACTTCAAATAAATAAAGTTAACTTATGTTTTACTCCTTCTATTAGTTCTAGTATTCACACATTTGCAAAGGAAATGACAGGAAAAACTGCTAAAACTAGCCCTTTTTGTTGTTATAAGAACAAATAAAATTCAGTTTAAAGTTAGTTTTGATCAAAGCTTGGAAGAGCCACTGCTGAGGGACCAAAGAGCCGCACTTTGAGATTTTTATTAATGAAAAGTGCATTATAAATGGAATTCATTATTATTATGTGGCTCCAGAGCCGCAGGTTGCAGACCCCTGCACTAGCCCAACAAAAGTCCAGGACCCCTTACATTTTAAGACAGGTTTACAAGAAATCTAAAATAACTACCTATCAGCCTCTTTCAAACCAGTTACTGTATATGATCAAAATCTGATAGGCCTACCTTTGTGCTTGACGGATTTTTCATGCTGACGGACATCGTTCCTTCCCCCATGAGAGAGAGACACTAAAGTCGCAGTTACAAATCTTAAAAAACACGTAATTGTGCCCCACCCTACTCTTCTTTAGGAAAGTAAATTTGCTGTCCCATTTTTCAAGATATTTACACGAAATCTTAACTTTTTTGGCAGGAACGCCTCCTCGCTCGTTACATTCCATCTCTGTGTTTTTCCGGGTTTTTTCTCGACAGCGCCGGCACAAACATCGCGAGAACTGCCACCGAGGCTACTGCAGGTGGCAGTTCTCGCGAGGCTAGTGACAGAGGCGCTGGAATGTTCTTTAAAAAAAATAATAATATTATAATACGGGAGATTTCCGGGAAAATAAAAATTCGGGATGACGACGGGAAAGAGGGGTAAAATACGGTAGTTTCCCGGCCAAAACGGGAGACTTGACAGATATGCATTTTCACGGACCTGGGGGGTGGTCTGAAGGTCATACCCCAGAGAATTTTGGATGAAATAGATGCCATTTCCTGCATTCTGGTGCATTTTACAAAGGTTTATTACAGTAAATTAACATGAAGCAAACGATGTAAACTCATTATTTAACCGAATTAATATACAAATTTCCCTTTTTAATGAAATTTCTAAAATAAATAAACTTTTTCACAATATTCTAATTTCATGACAGGCACCTGTATTTCAAATTAACTTTCAATCACTTTATGTGTGATTTAAAAGTTTATTAAGTGTAGGGTCATTTCTTATTTATCCCACAGCGGGGTCAGCTGTGCCTCGTCATCCTCCCTGCTCCTCAGTGATTCACACATCAGTACACAAAATGCAGGAACTTATGCATAGTGCAAAACTTTAATGATATTTGAGTTTTTTTTATAAAATTGCCGATGACTTTGAACTTTTAGGGGCAGAGATTTGTTGTAAGAGCAGAAGCAGAAATGTGAAGGAACAGCTCTGATGTGAATTCAAAAAAGTTCAAGACAAAACCAGCTCTGATGTGATATTTGTAAGCTTTGTTTAAAATTATAGTTTTATTTAGTTAATAGTGTTACAGTCACTCTTTGTCAGGCGGGTTGAAAATTATGCAGTGTAATCCTTCAAATGTGATGACACGACTGCAGCCTCCTCCTGTCTGCTCCGGACCACGCAGATAAATGACTCCACCAGAACGGGCAATGTAGGACCAATCTGTGCATGCGTCTAACAGAAACTTAAACTTACCGCTTGTGTATGTTGACCTGCGTCAAGAGTGAGTCACTGACAGGTGTGGTGGAGAGAATCCAGTGATTTTTCAAAATAAACGTTTTTTTTTTCCTTCTGTGCGGCCGGTACAAATTGACCCATGGGCCAGTACCGGTCTGCCGCCTGATGGTTGGGGACCACTGTTCTAAATAATAATAATAATAATAATAATAATAATAATAAGCAGTATAAATGCTGAGTCTTGGAGGATTTTGCTGAAATTTATTGATGAATTTTAAAACATTTTGTTATAGTTAAAACAAGCTGAACAGAGTCTAAAACAGCTAAGTCTGGTCCTCTGGACATTCAAAAAACAAAACAAAAAAGTTGAAACGTTTCGTCTTTCATCCAAAAGACTTCCTCAGTCTGAGGTGCTGTATTCAGCTCAGTCTTATAAATAGCACCCTCTCACAGTGTATCAACCAGTTTGCTGCTGACAGCTGAAACCAGCTGCTCACATGATCAAGGAGGACCATCAGCCTAACGATGGATTGTTAGCACCCTGATGGTTGTTTGCTATTCACAGAGGGCTGAGTGATACTAGCAATAACAGCATTGTAAGAGGGGGACAGTTGAACCCGGAGGCCTCCACCTCTGTTTAATGATGGACGGTTTCTTTTCACAAAGATGGCCTCCTTTACTCCTCTCTCAAAACATGTGAACATCTTCATCCCTGAAAGAGTGACCGCTGGCGTGTAGATGAGTGTAGATCACAGAGTCCTGACCTGATGATGTTGATCTTCTGTGCTGGACCATCCTTTTGGCCAGTGGCTGTTTAGTTTCCCCAATATAAGACTGATCACCCTCCTGACGCTGAACACCATACACAGTGGCCCTCATGCACAAAAATGTTCGTATTCTTATCCTAACTTCCTCCTACTTTTGTTCGTACGAAGCGTTCGTACGAACATGCCACGTCAGATCCAACAACGTCTTCTATAGTCAGGAAATGTGTGTATATGAGCTGTGTAAATAATGATGAATCCCACCTGTTCTATTCACGTGCTCGTGCACGCGAGAGGTTATTTACATAATTCCCACCCCTCAAAACACCATATAAGGATATAGTTTCCTGCCACCGCGAGCAGGAAGTGTCCATTCATTCCGGCTTTTATGCGTCAGAAAACACACAAACGCGTTTGGCGAATTAAAATTGACTCGCCTTTGATCATAGTGTCAGCCCCGGATCTGAGCGCAGACCCGCACAGAATACAGATGACATCAGTGAGCGCCCACAGTCAACAGGCAGTTTATATTAAAAATGACATGAAGACAAGCTGTTTCGCCTTTCTTCTCCCCTGTCTCTGCAGCAGCGCTTGTGTGTGTGTGTGTGTGTGTGTGTGTGTGTGTGTGTGTGTGTGTGTGTGTGTGTGTGTGCCGACAGAGGCGCGTGGCGCGTTGCGTGGCACACCGGGTGGTCGACATGAGTGGGGGCGCGTTGCGTGGCACACCGGGTGGTCGACATGAGTGGGGGCGCGTTGCGTGGCACACCGGGTGGTCGACATGAGTGGGGGCGCGTTGCGTGGCACACCGGGTGGTCGACATGAGTGGGGGCGCGTTGCGTGGCACACCGGGTGGTCGACATGAGTGGGGCGGGGGCCGCGCGCGGGTCGCGCAAGGTGGTGGACGTGGGGGGGTGTTGAAGCCGCTTTAATTAAACCAATATGTGTGGTTGCATTTAATTGTTTAAACTCGAAATATTTTCTAAATAACGAAATATAAAGTTATTAGTGGAGAAAAGGCAGTCTGGATGACAGCAGACTGACGCTCCTAAAATATACGACAGGTCTGGACCACACGTAGATTCTGTTCGTATCTGAAAAAAATCCTAGGATACGAAAACATTGTTGGATGCCACAAATGATCCCAAATCACTCGCACGCACAGTATACGCACAATTCTGTGCGTACGAACGGTTTGTGCATGAGGGCCAATATTACTCTGTTTGTGCCAGGGGACTACTTTTTTGATTTGATTTGATTTATTTATTCATTCATTTTATAATAAAATACACAACAATATACACTTTTTTTTCTTTTCTTTTTTCTTCTTTCGGCTTTTCCCTGCGTTAGGGGTCACCACAGCGATTTAGTCGCATGAAGACTTGGCAATTGTTTTTACGCCGGATGCCCTTCCTGACACAACCACAGACCACCGAGCAACCACAGCCCTCTGTGTGGAGTAGAAAGCTGATATCTAGGGTTCCCGGGGGAGCAGATGGTGTGGGTTAAGGGCCTTGCTCAAGGGCCCAGAGTGGGGCAGATGAGGGTGGAGACAGGTGTGACAGCTTCACTTATCCCACCCACATCTTTTGATGTTGTCGGTACCGGGGCTTGAACCGGCGATCTTCCGATCACAAGCGCACCTTCTTAACCTCTGCGCCACCACTCTCTACACAACAATATGTCTGTCACACAACAATATACTGTACACATAAAAGAAGAAAAAAACACAAATATAAAACGAAAGGCAGCAGATTGAAGAAAAAAAATCTTACCCTGATGCATGCTCAATAAAAAAAAATCTTATTTTATCTGCCCCTTATCTATCTAACAAACAATTCACACAACCAAATTCTTCAATTTCCAAAAGAAATGAACAAAACTTTTAACCATCAACATGACATACAATTTATAACTTAAACTAATTTAGAAATAGGATTGTAAGAATTTAAACTTAATCATTCTCTTAAATATTGCCATTGAATTTGCCTCTTTAACATTCTCCAAAACTTTTCTGAGATCATTGCCTCAAACTCTCACAATCCACAAGTTCTGTTCTCCACCCTAAACTCTGTTCTCCACCTCACTGAACCATCACCCCTGGAAGCCTTGACTGAGCTGTGCGAGAGCTTCCTACATTTCTTTTTAGAAAAAATTGCGACCACCCGGGCTCTCATTTCTCCTCCAACTCACGATCCATCCATCCCACCTCAATCTGTTGCTGTATTTGACCATTTTACCATACCATACCATACCATTTTATTTATAAAGCACTTTAAACAGGAACAAGTCCACACCAAAGTGCTGGACAAACAAACACGCAACAGGCAACACAGACAATGAAGTTATTTTTAACATATTTCTTTACTCTGTCACTACTTCCTGACATACTGATTTTAGACAAGTGAACCAATCACTCTGTCTTCTCTAGAGCAGGTCATGTGCAGCCTGAAACCATCTGGTTCCCCATTTGATGTGGTCCCCCCTTGGCTACTAAAGGATGTTTTTCCTACTCTAGGTCCCTCCATTCTTGCTATTGTAAATAGCAGTTTATCCACTGGTGTGGTGCCAAAAACATCCTGAAAAAAATGAACCTTGACCCTTCAGTAGTATCTAACTTCAGGCCTGTCTCCAGACTCCCATTTGGAAAAAATAGTTGAGTCCCAGTTGAAGTGCTTCCTGGAGGATCATGCTGTCCTTGAGTTATTCCAATCTGGCTTTAAACCTCTCCACAGCACTGAAACTGCCCTACTGAAGGTTTTTAATGACATCTTCTTATCCACAGACACTGGTGATTCTGTGCTGCTTGTCCTATTGGACCTTACATCCGCTTTCGACACCATTGACCATGAGATCCTCATTTCTAGGTTGGAACAGTGGGTGGGCATCTCAGGGTCGGCCCTCAATTGGTTCAGATCCTACCTCTCTGACAGATCCTTTTGTGTTTCCATCAACAATTTTAGTTCTGCAGTGGCAGCACTTAAAGCTCCACTGACATGATTTTTTAACTTTTCAAAAAATGGCACAACATATATAAATATTAAGATTGACCTCTGACCGTTTTTGCGAAAATAATGTTAAATGAATGAAAATTCTCCCCCAAAACAGTTTAAAATTAGCGCCGTTTTTTTAGACGGAAAATTCGGGTTTTCCGGTCACGTGTTTGTGACGTCAGATAAAGGAATTCCCTCCAACCGCACATTGAATACAATGGACGAAATATATAAACGCATCCGTCGAATTTAGCCATCTAAAACTGTAGATATTAGAGATTTAGCTCCAGTTCGTGAAGCAGAAGTTATTTTGAGTGATAAAAAACAAGGAGCAATGTTTCATTTCTCCGTGTTGCTTGTTGTTATTTCAGGAAATGTTGCACTTTCATGAATTGAGCACCAGATGTCAGCAAAGCTACCGTGAACTCTTACAGAGCTCTGTAATGGAGAAATATCTAAACGTATCCGTCGAATTTAGCCATTTAAAACATCAGATATTAGCGATTTGGCTTAAGTCCATGAAGTAGAAGTTATTTTGAGTGATAAAACACAAGGAGCAATGTTTCATTTCTCCGTGTTGGTTGTTTTTATTTCAGGAAATGTTGCACATTCATGAAGTGAGCCCTTGGCTGACATCTGGTGCTCACTTCATGAATGTGCAACATTTCCTGAAATAAAAACAACCAACACGGAGAAATGAAACATTGCTCCTTGTGTTTTATCACTCAAAATAACTTCTACTTCATGGACTTAAGCCAAATCGCTAATATCTGATGTTTTAAATGGCTAAATTCGACGGATACGTTTAGATATTTCTCCATTACAGAGCTCTGTAAGAGTTCACGGTAGCTTTGCTGACATCTGGTGCTCAATTCATGAAAGTGCAACATTTCCTGAAATAACAACAAGCAACACGGAGAAATGAAACATTGCTCCTTGTTTTTTATCACTCAAAATAACTTCTGCTTCACGAACTGGAGCTAAATCTCTAATATCTACAGTTTTAGATGGCTAAATTCGACGGATGCGTTTATATATTTCGTCCATTGTATTCAATGTGCGGTTGGAGGGAATTCCTTTATCTGACGTCACAAACACGTGACCGGAAAACCCGAATTTTCCGTCTAAAAAAACGGCGCTAATTTTAAACTGTTTTGGGGGAGAATTTTCATTCATTTAACATTATTTTCGCAAAAACGGTCAGAGGTCAATCTTAATATTTATATATGTTGTGCCATTTTTTGAAAAGTTAAAAAATCATGTCAGTGGAGCTTTAAAGGAGCTGTATGTAACTTTTCTAACAATATATTTTTAACATATTTCTTTACTCTGTCACTACCTCCTGACATACTGATTTTAGACAAGTAATCTCTGAAAAAAACTATAGTCCCCTTGCTTCTCTATCAGCATTTATAAAAACACTAAAAACACAGAGTGACCCGCCGTTAACCAGCCAATAAAAACAGAGTTTGTAACCAGCCAATAAAAACAGAGCTTGAATTTGAATCAGCCAATAAAAACAGAGCTTGAATTTGAATTTCAGCAGAGCAAGGTGGAGCAGAGCCATATATGGCTCTGAGGGGGAGGAACCAGAAACGTGTCTCTGTTCAAAATTTTCCTAAGTTCCAGCGTGTTCCAGAAATTACATACTGAACCTTTAAATGAGGGGTTCCGCAGGGGTCCATCCTGGGTTCTCTCCTTTTCTGCTTATACCTGCTGCCACTTGGTGCTATTTTCCGGAAACACAACATACCTTTCCACTTCTATGCCGATGACTGTCAAATTTACTTCCCCCTAAGACACAATGGTACATGCTCTATTCAACCTCTGCTCGACTGCCTGAGTGACATCAGGGACTGGGTGGCTTTAAATTTCTTAAGTTTCAATGAAAATAAGTCTGAAGCCATGTTGTTCCCTCACAATGACACAATCACGAACCACTTTGACCTTTCTGCTCTAGCCCTGTCTGAAAAACAAAATGTCACAAATCTGGGAGTGATAATGGATCCTTCCATGAAACTCAAGTCATGTAAATATGATCGTTAAATCCTGTTTTTTCCAGCTGAGGCGACTGTCTAAGCTGAAGCCCATATTATCAAAAAATAATCTGGAGACAGTAATTCACGCATTTATTACATCTAGGCTTGATTACTGCAATTCACTCCTGTTTGGTATCAGTCAGATCACCATTGCACGTTTACAACTGGTCCAGAACGCAGCAGCCCGATTTTTAACCAGTACAGGCAAAAGAGAGCACATTACACCAGTCTTGGCCTCCCTGCACTGGCTACCGGTTCATCTTCGAATCCGGTTCAAAATTCTCCTGTATGTCTACAAATCGCTGAACAGTCTCGCCCCCGCCTATCTCACTGATTTGCTACAGCTGTATGTCCCACCACGTGCTTTGAGGTCAACGGACCAGGGGCCTCATGTATCAACCGTGCGCACGCACAAAAACATTGCGCACGTCACTTTCCACGCAAAGTGGCGTATGTATCAAATCTGATATGAACGGGAATATCTGCGCATCCACGTACAAATCCACGGCTGCTCCCCTGCTTGCGTACGCACGTTTCTGTGGTTATATTTCCTTTGGCGACACTTACAGGTTATTCAGAGAAACTGTGTCCATGATATGAAAATAATCATAAATCCCACCAAACACACATGATTAACAATTATTACATCCACATGGACGCAATTAGATGAGTGGATATAAAAGCATGCGCCAAATAGTGGCAACGATATTGACAACAATGAGATGTGATTTCTTTAAATAAGAAGTTAACCAAGCTGTACCAACACGCCTACGTTTAGGTCAGTGTGTAGCGCGGTTGCCTTTAGTTCCAAAGGTCATGAGTTCGAATCTCGCATGGTACAACGTTTCTCTTTTTTTTTTCGTTCCAGATTTAAATACACATGAAAACTATTTACAAAACAAGAAATCGTCTGCTTCCTTTCATTTCATGTATTGTTCTATTTCTTGTTGTTTTATTAAATAGTTTTCCTGTGTTCTTTAAATCTGGAATGAAAAAAAAAAACGTTGTACCAAGGGGGAGTCGATCTCACGACCTTTGGGACGAAGGGCGGGCGCGCTCACCACTAACCTATACAGGCATGTTAGAGCAGATGGGTCAACTTCTTGTTTAAAAGTGGATGGTATGTTTTGCGCTAGGCGTGCCGAATAAAACCTTTTTCCGTGCTTCTCTGCCTCACTCAGAAGTGATTCCTGTTCACAGTCCGTGAAGTTCCTCTTTTTTCCACGTTCCGACATGATTTGCAATGGAGCAGAGACGACATTCCTGTCGTGCATGGCATATTTGAATGACTTTGCATATTCATACGGAGGCGTGTCAAAGGCGGAGTCGGCCACTCTCTCATGTGCGCTCAGTTCCACGTTCATCGTGATGTACAAAAGGAATGTGCGTGGATTCAGGTGTACGCAGGGTTTGATAAATCTGGATCTTTTTGTGCGTAGACACTTTTCTGGATTTCACCGTACGTCACTTTTCAGTAGGAAATCCACGCAGGTTTTTGATACATGAGGCCCCAGGTACTTTTAACAGTTCCAGGAACTCGTCTTAAACGCAGAGGTGACAGGGCCTTCTCTGTAGCAGGCCCAAGACTTTGGAACAAGTTGCCTTTGCTCGTCAGACAGGCCCCCTCCCTCTCGGTTTTCAAATCCCGTTTAAAGACCCATTACTATTCTGTTGCTTTCAACACCAGCTGATCTGTGTTTGGTCATTTTATTTATTATCTGCAATGTTTTTATGTCTATTTTTTGTTCTTCATTGTGTGTGTTGCCTGTTATTTGTTTGTGTACAGCACTTTGGTTGGCCTTGTCGCTGTTTTAAGTGCTCTATAAATAAAATGGTATGGTATGGATCTTTGGGATGAACCAGTCTTTGCCGTAATGTATTTTGGGGTTTAAAAGCCACTGGGACGTTGTGTTTAGAATATAAACGTCTCAGTTTCTCTGAAACTCCCTCAACATACGGAACGACCACTGGTCTGGGTCTGGGTTCCTTCTTTTCACCTGATGGCTGGCTGAGTCCTGTTTGGGTTTCTTCTCTGCTTTCAGGAAGGCCCAATTAGGATATCCACATTACTCTAGAGCCTGTCTTGTGTGGGATTTCTCCTTCTGTCTGGCTGCTGAGTTAGTGGGGACGCTGTCTGCTCTGTGATACAGAGTCCTGATGACTCCTAATTTGTGCTCCAAAGGGTGATGGGAGTCAAACTGCAAATAGTGGTCTGTGTGGGTGGGTTTGCAGTACACCTCAGTTTGCAAATATCCTCTATCAGAAACTGAGACCTAGGGGTGTAACGGTATGCTAAAATCACATTTCGGTTCGGTTCAATTACAAGGAGGGCTCGGTTCGGGTTTTTTTTTTTCGGTACAAATTTTTTTTAAAATAAAGACTTACAAAACATTTATTTTGAAAATATGCCAAGTAAACTATATGTTTGTATAAAAATAAATAAAAGTGACCCATTTGGATGATATTTCAAATAAACGGCATTCTTTACAATAAATAAACTATACTAACTGTCATATAAGGACTGATATTTCAGCAGTTAGTTACAGTTAGTTACAGTTAGTTACTGTGCTGCACGTAGGGGGTTGTCATGGTAACACCAGCTGAGTGATCTGTGTTATTCGGTCCTGCTGCTCATGTCATATGCTGTGTTGGTTCTGAGCTGGCATAAAGAAGAGTTCTGGTAAAAGCTGAACAAGTGTGTGGACATTCAGTTACTTTACATGGTGTCAGAAGTCGACGTTGGACACACGACTTCAGGAAAATGGCCAAGTTCAACCCACCGGAGAGTTTTCCATTTGACCGCCCGACAGAATGGGAAGATTGGAAACAACGTTTCAAACGCTTTCGGTTGGCGACAAAACTGAATAAAGAGGACGGCGAGGTCCAGGTCAGTTCTTTAATATACGCCATGGGCCCGGAGGCTGAAAACATTTTTAAGGCTTTCACTTTTGAGGAGGATGATCAAAATAAATTTGACGTCGTGTTAGGAAAATACGACGAGTACCGTATTTTCCGGTGTATAGGTCGCACCTTTTTATGTTTTTTTTTTCAAGGCCTGCGACCTATACTCAGGTGCGACCTATATATGGCTTGTTATCACTTTCGGTGAAACAAATTTTTAAATCCAGCTCATTTCACAATTACGTTCATTTATTAAGGAAAAGTTCAGCTCAGACATATATTTGCTATAATTTTTATCAAACAAATAATTGTTTTTAAGTGTTAATCTTCTTAAAAGCCTTGCTGTGCGCTCCTGTGGCAGACATTTGCAGCAGAGCTAAACGTAGGTGCGACCTATACACCAGTGCGACCTATCTAGGGATTTTTCCAATCTATTGGTGATAATTGGACAATGCGACCTATACACAGGTGCGACCTATACACCAGAAAATACTGTACTTCTACCCCAAAAGGAACGTAATTCACGAGCGCGCATGTTTCCACCAGAGAGTGCAGCGTCCCGGTGAGAAAGTTGAAACGTTTATCAGAGCCTTGTATGACCTATCTGAACATTGTGACTTTGGGACACACAGAGAGGAGCACATTAGCACTGGCTCTCCTCAAGGATGTGTGCTGAGCCCTCTTCTGTTCACTCTGCTCACATATGATTGTACAGCCACACATCCAGGCTGTCATATTGTTAAGTTTGCAGATGATACAGCTGTGGTGGGATGCATCACAGATAATGATGAATCCAGCTACAGACAGGAGGTGGAACATCTGGAGAGCTGGTGCAAAGAGAACAACCTTCACATGAATGTGAAGAAGACGAAGGAGATGATTGTGGACTTCAGAAGGAACAAACACACCCACACCCCACTGTATATAGGTGGATCTGCGGTGGAGGTGGTCTCCAGCTACAAGTACCTGGGTGTACACTTGAATGATAACCTCAGCTGGAGCAATAACACCACCAGCCTGATCAAGAAAGGTCATCAGAGACTCTACTTCCTCAGACGGCTGAGACGAGCCGGTCTGAGAAGCTCAGTCCTCACCTCGTTCTACAGGTGTGCAGTGGAGAGCGTCCTGTGCTCCAGCATCAACGTGTGGCATGGAGGCTGCACAGTTGCAGAGAGGAAAGCTCTACAAAGAGTGGTGAAGGCTGCACAGAAGTCTGTGGGAGTCAGTCTCCCCACCATCACAGACATTTACACCTCCAGATGCAGAAAAAGAGCCACCTGCATCATGAAAGACCTCACTCACCCAGCACACTCACTCTTTGCACCACTCCCCTCGGGACGGAGGTTGAGGAGCATCAAATGTAGAACCACTAGACTGAGGAACAGCTTCTACCCTGAGGCTGTCAGACTCATGAATAAATAAATAATAAGAATAAACACTGCAAAATGTCACATCATGCTGATACTGATCTGTTTCTTGTTGCTGCGTTCATCTGTGACTATCTGCGTTCATCTGTGACCATCTGCTCATGTTCGTGCTGCTGTTTATAATGATGTTTTTCTACTACATTAGGGCTTAGTGTATTACTAGCTGATGTCTCTCTTAGTTAATCCTAGATGTTATTATTGTTTTTCTCTTGCATTTGTTGTTGGATGTAACTGGGACCCTGTGTACATAATCTCGTTTTCAACACATGTACTACATGCGGTGCAAATGACAATAAATTCTCTCTGACTCTGACTCTGACTCTGCACATTAGGGACCGCATAGTAGTGGGCATTAATGACAAAGAGCTGTCACGTAAACTGCAGCTAGAGTCAACACTCACGTTAGCCCAAACTATTCAAGCTGTGCGCCAGTCCGAGGAGGTGTCCAGGCAGATGTCCCAGCAGAGTGAGGCGTGCGCAGCAGTACAGGAGATCGCACAAGCTAAATCATACAGGGGACGTCCACAATGGAAAAACAAAAAGAGGGAAAGTGGAGATCGAACAAAACCAAACAGAACAACAGAACCAAAATGTGGAAGATGTGGCAAAATAAAGCATAAAGACCAAGATAAATGCCCAGCTAAGAGATCAACCTGCAATAAATGCAAAAAGGTGGGTCACTGGGAAATAATGTGCCACAGCAGATCAATCAGGGAAGTGACAGAGACAGATCCAGTTTCACAAACACCATACTTCCTCGGGGCAGTCACAGACGCTAGTAGAGAGAGAGATCAATGGTCTGTACAAATTCTGATTGGTGCAACACCTGTTACCTTTAAAATTGATACAGGGGCAGATTTAAACATCATGGACAGAGAGACATTTAACACATTAGTCCCTGAGCAAAAACTGATTCAGTCAAACATTCCTCCAATAAACAGCCCAGGTGGTCAGCTCAACTGTATGGGGAAGTTTCAGGCCAGTACAAAATACAAGGAGAAGCACTACTCATTCCCAGTGTATGTGATCCATAGTCACACAGCTAACAGCCTGCTAGGCAGAGACACAGCGTGTACAATGGGACTAGTTAAACGCATCGAGGAAGTGCACACCGCATTTGGTGAACATGGGACTCTTAAGACAGAGCCCGTAAAAATACAGCTAAATGATAACACAGAGCCATACGCTGTACACACGGCCCGCAGAGTTCCCCTACCTCTCATCGAGAAAGTAAGAGAGGAAATACAACGCATGGAGGAGAATGGTGTGATCGAAAAGGTGACAGAACCAACTGATTGGTGCGCACCTATGGTGCCAGTCCCAAGACGAAATGGCAAAGTGCGTATCTGCGTTGATCTGAAAAGGCTAAACGAGGCAGTGAAGAGAGAGAGATATGTTCTCCCAACCGCTGAAGAAATCACTGCAAAGCTAAGTGGAGCCACCACATTTACATCACTGGATGCTGCTTCAGGGTTTTGGCAAATCCCTCTTCATCCGACAAGCAGCAAGCTAACCACATTTATAACACCTTTTGGAAGATACGCATTCAAACGTCTCCCTTTTGGTATCACAAGTGCCCCAGAAATCTTCCAGAGACCTTAAATGATCTAGAAGGAGTTGCCATCTACATGGATGACATACTGGTATACGGCAACACTGCAGAACAACATGATCAGCGGCTAAACAAAGTATTGGAGAGAATCGAGTCAACTGGCCTAAAGCTGAATAAAGACAAGTGCGTGTTCAGACAGAACCAACTTCACTTCCTGGGCCAGGTGATTGACAAGTCAGGTGTGAAACCTGATCCCAACAAAGTAAAAGCTATTCAAGAGCTACCAGAACCACAAAATGTCCAAGATTTAAAACGTGTTCTCGGCATGTTCACATACTTGGGGAAGTATATTCCACACCTGTCAACAGTGGGTCAGCCACTGTATGAACTGTTGAGATCTAAGACTACATGGACGTGGGACCACCCGCAGAAGGAGGCGTTCCAGCGAATCAAAGACATTCTGTCCACGTCTCCTGTACTAAAGTTCTATGATGTGAATCGACCTACAGCAGTATCAGCAGATGCCAGCAGCTACGGCATCGGAGGCGTGCTGCTGCAGCAACACGAGGGGGACTGGAAGCCAGTCGCTTACTGTTCACGCCGCTTGTCTGACGCTGAAACCAGGTATGCCCAGATAGAAAAAGAATGTCTGGCTTGTGTTTGGGCATGCGAGAGATTTGAAAAATATCTGGTTGGGCTGGAGAGCTTCAAACTGGTCACTGACCACAAGCCCTTGGTGCCACTGATGAATAAAAAGGACTTGGACAATGTCCCCATACGCTGCCAAAGACTCTTGATGAGACTCATGAGGTTCAAACCTTCAGCAGAGTATGCACCAGGAAAGACTCTCATTGTGGCAGATACACTCTCCCGCAGCCCATTACAGTGCACATCGGAGGTGAGCGAAACCCATTCTGATATAGAGTGCTACATTGCAGCCATTATCAGAGGCATGCCAGCCACTCCACAAAAGCTAGAGTCTATACGTTTGGCCACAGCAGCCGACAGTAACTTACAGACGATACTGCAGTATATTAAGTCGGGATGGCCAGAATACATAGGAAATGTCCCCATAGCCATCAGAGACTACTACCCAATCAAAAGTGAACTGTCAGAATACAATGGGATTGTCACAAGAGGCTGTCGCATGTTAGTCCCATCCACTTTAAGAGCGGACATACTAGATCGGATCCATGATGGACATCAGGGTCTGACCAAATGCAGAGAGCGGGCTAATGCTTCCGTGTGGTGGCCGGGCATCTCTTCTGACATTAAACTGAAAGTGGAATCCTGTCAAACTTGCCGAGAGATGAAACATTCTCAGCGTAGGGAGCCACTCATCTCTACCCCACTACCTGGCAGACCCTGGGAAAGACTTGCAATCGATCTGTGTGACTTTAACAAACACACTTACCTGGTAGTGTCAGATTACTTCTCCAGGTTCCTTGAGATACTCCACATGCCGACGACGACTGCGTCACAAGTGGTGCTAAAACTAAAGGCACTCTTTGCTCGCTTCGGCTGCCCGGACCAAGTTGTTTCGGATAACGGGCCACAGTTTGCCTGTGCAGAATTTCAGGAGTTTGCTCAAGAGTTCGATTTTCAGCACATCACTTCGAGCCCACATAACCCTCAAGGAAATGGACACGCTGAGAGAGGGGTACAGATTGCAAAGAGAATCTTGAAACAGAAAGACCCTTTGCTCGCACTCATGTGTTACCGTTCTACCCCGTGCGCCACCACAGGTGTCAGCCCTGCAGAATTACTCATGGGAAGAAAGATCAAAACAACACTCCCCACGCTCAAGTCAAATCTCCAACCCAGATGGCCTGATCTACGAGCGGTCAGGTGTAAGGATGCTAAAGAAAAACGGAGACAAGCATTCTACTACAATCAGCGTCATGGCACAAAGCCCTTACCCCCACTGAAATCAGGCGACAACATCCTCTCCAAGTTGGATCACCAGAACACCTGGGGGACCCCTGCTGTAGTTGCTAGTGACAGTACTACTCCCAGGTCTTACATCGTTGAGACATAACAGGGGACGACTCTGAGACGCAACCGTCGCCACCTGTTGTGCATGCCTGCTTCATCTGGAGATGCTTCTCCACCTGCTCTACAACGTCCACAGCCTGAGCCTACTGTGCAACAGGCTGAACCTACCATATTTACAGACACTGCATCACCAGTTGTGCAGACCTGTCCACCTCCTGCACAAGACGGACGGGTGTTCACGCGGTCCGGCAGGCTTAGTAAACCTGTGGTCAGGCTTACATTGTAAAACTAAAATAAATTAAAAAAAAGAGAGAGATGAGTAGAAATATGAATGCACTCATTTTGATGTTGCAAGTTGTTGCATGTTCCAAATGCACTAATTTTGATGTTATAATCTGTTCTGTTTGTTTTCCTGGTTATATACCGGTACATATATATATATAAACTTGTTATGAAGTGTTATGGAAGGAAAGAGAAAACAAAAGTTTAAAAGGGGAGATGTCATATAAGCACTGATATTTCAGCAGTTAGTTACAGTTAGTTACAGTTAGTCACTGTGCTGCACTAAGGGGGTTGTCATGGTAACGCCAGCTGAGTGATCTGTGTTATTCGGTCCTGCTGCTCATGTCATATGCTGTGTTGGTTCTGAGCTGGCATAAAGAAGAGTTCTGGTAAAAGCTGAACAAGTGTGTGGACATTCAGTTACTTTACATCAACAACCTAGCTCCCTCTTAAATTTGAGATCTTATTGCTCCATATTTTCCTAAGAGAGCACTTCGCTCTCAGACTGCAGGTTTACTTGCAGTTGCTAGAGTTTCCAAGAGCAGAATGGGAGGAAGATCTTCCAGTTTCAGGCTCCTCTCTTGTGGAACCAACTTCCAGTTTATGTCCATAAGGCTGACACATTGTCCAGTTTGAAGACTGGGCTTAAGACTTTCCTTTTTGATAAATCTCATAATTAGGGTTAGGTTGTCATGCTGCTATAGGCTTAGACTGCTGGAGAACAAATTGATCACATTTCTTAATATGAATTTTACAATAGAATATTTGAATACAATTGAATCATTGATATTATTTCTATTTTACAGTAATGTGATTCTTGATCTGCCATTGTGTATCTGTTCCTCCTTACTGTTCATCTCAAATCCAGCCGATTGAAGCAGTTGGCTGTTTGTCCTGAGCCTGGTTCTGCTAAAGGTTTCTTCCTCATGAGGGAGTTTTTCCTTTCCATTGTCGCCTTCATGCTTGCTCACGATGAGTCTGCAATGAAGTTAAACTCTAAGCAGTCTGCTCCTCAGATAAATAATGTTATTAACTTACTTTTTATGTATATGAATATTTCTGTTCAGTGCCCTGAGATGACGTCTGCTGTTGGTGCTACATAAATAAACTGAATTGAATTGAATTGAAAATGAAACAAACAAACAAACAAAAAAGATCAAGTGACAGAACGTAAACAAATCTTATGCGTTTCTGCTGATTTTCAGGAACGACGGTGGACTCTCCACTCGGGGTCGGTCAAACAACGGACTTTTTCACGTATTGCTTCGATCTGGACGTCATCAGAAGCAGCAGTCATCAGAGAGAGAAGTTATCTTTTGGCACAGATCCAGGAAGAACAAAGGAGGCACGTGGAAGCTCAAGGTGAAATTAGATTTAGGCCAATACAATCAGCATTTGACAGCTGGACTGCTTTGTTTGGTTTAATCTAATTAAGCTTTATTTATACAGGTAATCTCACTGAGACACGACGTCTCGGTCTCAATGGAGAATGGTTTCAAACAAATGTACAAGATAACAATTTAGTTACAGACGTAATTACCAGTATAATGTGTGCCACATTGAAGTGAAAGTATCAAATCAAAGCAAAATAAAACATTTGCATAAAAAACAACTTTCTTCTGAAATAAGTTTTAAATCCTTTACTTAATTTATGAAAGGTGCAATAATGAAGGCTGTAAATGTTTTTAAGTAATGTTTGTGTACATGATACATTTGAGTGTGTTGTGTCACTTTAAATATAGAAATGGGCTTTAAATGATCAGTTGCATGTGATCTCTTTCAGGGGGTGCACCTCTCACTTTCTGCTGCCTTGTGGTCAGTTTTCTAGGGACAGTAAAGTGAACTTTCAGCCAGGTTTGTAACAAAGAAGGTGTGCTGCCGTCTCATCTTTTAACTAAGAAATAAATTAATTCCTTAACACTCCTGAAAGCATCTGCCAGCGTCCTCACATACTGGTTGACTGACACGAGGGGAACGTGCACTCTTGTCGTTTTAAAGGATTTTTCTCTCCACTCTGCAGGTTTGCCTGTTGCTGTTGCTGTGTGGTGGACTGAGAGCCATAATCTTCTTCAGTATTCACTCCAAAGAGCTCCAAAGAACAAACCAGGGAGGAAAGGAAACCTGCTCAGTTTAAAATATTCTGAATGCTGCTCATATATATATATATATATATATATATTTTTTTTTTTAAAGAAGCATGTTTTGGGGCTGTTTTTATATATATATATATATATATATATTTTTTTTTTTAAAGAAGCATGTTTTGGGGCTGTTTTTATGTATTTATTTTTTATCCAAAGCAGATTTAGCACCCATGCCAGATGTTTTGTGGCCGAATGCAAAGGAGATAGTTTGCTCAGCTGTCAGCAGATGCACCCGTTACATAAGTCTTGGCCTTGAAGATGCTTTGGTTTGTGTCTGGGACAGGCGATTCGGTGAGCTAATCTTACACTGAGGGATCTATTATGTGGTAATAGCTGGAAACATGTGATACGTTGTAGAAAGATGGGGGGGTGGGGAGCTCTTGAGGAGCTCGGGTACTTCAGTTTCCTCCCACAGACCAAAAACATGCATGTTATTGGTTATTATAAATTGTGGCGTGAGTGAGTGTGTGAATGGTTGTCTTTTTGGTCTCTGTCTGTCCCTGTGATGGACGTGCAACCTGTCCAGGGTGCCCCCACCTCACACATTGACTGCTGGATATGGGCAACGGCAGCAACACACGTGACCAGAAATGTAGAAGCGTGTAAATATGATGGATGAAAGGATGTCAACGAACCAGTGGTCCTCTTCATCATAACTTTAGTATAAGCAGGAAATGTATCCTTATTGTTCGGTGTTGTGGCTGCTGGTCCGGCCACTAAGAGATACTTCAAATCAAGAGTGCACTATGGTTTCAGTCAACCTTGTTATTGTTGTTGTCTGGTTCCCAACCCTGGTCCCTGAGGTACACCATCCTGCATATTTTAGTTGTTCCTCTGCTCCAACGTACTTGATTTGAATGAAAGGGGTGATCAACAGGCTTCTGCCAAAATTAAGGAAGTTAAATCACTGAATCAGGTACGTTGGAGCAGAGAAACAACTAAAACGTGCAGGATGGTGTTCCTCAAGGACCAGGGTTGGGAACAATTCTCATTCTTCTGTAAGAATTCAGCTTTAGTTTGGCCTCAGTTAGTTCTGCTGTTCTTCTCCGCCACGCCTCATGGTTTCCTTTAGGCATTAATTGGATTTTTAATGTTTGGACAAGAGTTTAAAATAAGAGACTGGAAAATATTAATAATAATATATTGTTTTTGTCTTCCACTCAGGAGCACCACTTCACATCGTCTCAATGCTAGCAGAAAGCAGTGCACTCCTCAGGATGCAGTTCATGGATAATTGGACCACATCAGTCCACAGTTCTCAGGTTTTTACTGAAGAACCGGTCCACGTTCTGGTGTTGTGTAAAAGTGGAGCCACTTATACAATCACTGCAGGGCGAGGGACAGAGACCTGCACCGTGCAGCTTACCAAAAGGTTTTGAGTTTAACCTATTTCCATATTCAACCTTCATGAAATTGTCTCCTCTTGGTAATTAGTCTTAAATCCAATTTATACATTCTTGCTTTTACACGCTTAAAAAAAAAATGCATTCGATACTATTGATCACACCATTCTCCTTAAACTGAACAAATATGGTATTAGAGGACCAGCATTACAGTGGGTATCTAGCTACTTGAAAGATAGGAAACAATTTATACAAATAAATGATGTAAGATCT
>JBBPBX010038898.1:0-30162 GCA_038048925.1 Garcialebias charrua
ATGAGTTATTAAGCATGAATAAACATTGAGTACGTAGGTTTTGGAACTCATTATTCTTTATGTATAAAGCGTTAATAAGTGTGTTAATTAATAGTGTATTAAGTGTGGATCATCCTTAATTAATGATGTTTTCAATGTTAATTAAATGTTTATTAACACTAGAAGTCCCAGGATTTTCGATCTCCCCCCAGAAGTCCTGAAAGAGGGTCAAAAGACCCTTAGTCCAAACCAACCATTAGTGGGCCATTAGTGGGTCCACATTAGTGGGCCATTAACTGCCTTTTGTTATAAATATGCGTGCACACAACTCAGACACCCCCACCACACCAGACTGCACAAACTGCATTCCAATGTTTCCACCAGGTAAGTAAGACTCTGCTTGCACTTCCCCCCTTAGTCAGAAGAGAGGCCCTGACCTGAATTCACACATAACAGACCCTGAAGTTATCTCACAGTTGAACATTTTGGGACATCCACTGAACGGAAAGCTTTGTCTGCTCCAGAACAATTTTATGCATAAAATTGTCTTATTCTGCTGTGCTGACTATCCTGTAACTTTGATGTTCTGTCAAATAAATTATTTTGCTTACAAGTACTGTCTCTCTCCTTGTCCTTGGCGCATGTATATACGGTGCGTGCCGGCACATGCAGGTGGCCCATTGCTGTGTTCTAAAACATGCTTGACCTATTGTTGTCCGTCACCTGACGGACAGACACAGGTCACATGACATGAAGTCAACTGACGGACCGACATAGGTCACACGACATGAGGTCAACTGACGGACCGACACAGGTCACATGACATGAGGTCAACTGATGGACCGACAAAGGTCACATGACCTAAGGTCAAGTGACGGACCAACAAAGGTCACATGACCTGAGGTCAAGTGACAGACCAACACAGGTCACACGACATGAAGTCAACTGACGGACTGACACTGGTCACACGACATGAGGTCAACTGACGGACCTACACGGGTCACTTGACCTGAGGTCAACTGACGGACCGACACAGATCACATGACCTGAGGTCAACTGACGGACCCACAGGTCACATGACCTGAGGTCAACTGACTGACCGACACAGGTCACATGACCTGAGGTCAAGTGACGGACAGACACAGGTCACAAGGCATGAGGTCAACTGACGGACCGACACTGGTCACACGACATGAGGTCAACTGACGGACCAACACGGGTCACTTGACCTGAGGTCAACTGACGGACCGACATAGGTCACACAACATGAAGTCAACTGACGTGACGACACAGGTCACACGGCATGAGGTCAACTGACGTACCGACACAGGTCACATGACCTGAGGTCAACTGACGGACCGACACAGGTCACATGACCTGAGGTCAACTGACTGACCGACACAGGTCACATGACCTGAGGTCAAGTGACGGACAGACACAGGTCACACGGCATGAGGTCAACTGACGGACCGACACTGGTCACACGACATGAGGTCAACTGACGGACCAACACGGGTCACTTGACCTGAGGTCAACTGACGGACCGACACAGGTCACACGACATGAGGTCAACTGACGGACCAACACAGGTCACATGACCTGAGGTCAACTGCGGACCGACACAGGTCACATGACCTGAGGTCAACTGACTGACCGACACAGGTCACATGACCTGAGGTCAAGTGACGGACAGACACAGGTCACAAGGCATGAGGTCAACTGACGGACCGACACTGGTCACACGACATGAGGTCAACTGACGGACCAACACGGGTCACTTGACCTGAGGTCAACTGACGGACCGACATAGGTCACACAACATGAAGTCAACTGATGGAACGACACTGGTCACTCGACATGAGTTCAACTGACGGACCGACACAGGTCACACGGCATGAGGTCAACTGACGTACCGACACAGGTCACACGGCATGAGGTCAACTGACGTACCGACACAGGTCACATGACCTGAGGTCAACTGACGGACCGACACAGGTCACATGACCTGAGGTCAACTGACTGACCGACACAGGTCACATGACCTGAGGTCAACTGACAGACCGACATAGGTCACACGACATGAAGTCAACTGATGGACCGACACTGGTCACTCGACATGAGGTCAAGTGACGGACAGACACAGGTCACAAGGCATGAGGTCAACTGACGGACCGACACTGGTCACACGACATGAGGTCAACTGACGGACCAACACGGGTCACTTGACCTGAGGTCAACTGACGGACCGACATAGGTCACACAACATGAAGTCAACTGATGGAACGACACTGGTCACTCGACATGAGTTCAACTGACGGACTGACACAGGTCACACGGCATGAGGTCAACTGACGTACAACACAGGTCACACGGCATGAGGTCAACTGACGTACCGACACAGGTCACATGACCTGAGGTCAACTGACGGACCGACACAGGTCACATGACCTGAGGTCAACTGACTGACCGACACAGGTCACATGACCTGAGGTCAACTGACGGACCGACATAGGTCACACGACATGAAGTCAACTGATGGACCGACACTGGTCACTCGACATGAGGTCAACTGACGGACCGACACAGGTCACACGGCATGAGGTCAACTGACGTACCGACATAGGTCACATGACCTGAGGTCAACTGACGGACCGACACAGGTCACATGACCTGAGGTCAACTGACTGACCGACACAGGTCACATGACCTGAGGTCAAGTGACGGACTGACACAGGTCACATGACCTGAGGTGAACTGACGGACCAACACAGGTCACATGACCTGAGGTCAAGTGACGGACCAACACAGGTCACATGACCTGAGGTCAAGTGACGGACCAGCACAGGTCACACAACATGAAGTCAACTGACGGACCAACACAGGTCACATGACATGAGGTCAACTGAGGGACCGACACAGGTCATATGACCTGAGGTCAAGTGACGGACCAACACAGGTCACATGACCTAAGGTCAACTGACAAAATGACACAGGTCACACGACATGAAGTCAACTGACGGACCGACACAGGTCACATGGCATGAGGTCAACTGACGTACCAACACAGGTCACATGACCTGAGGTCAACTGACACAATGGACACAGGTCACATGACCTGAGGTCAACTGACGGACCAACACAGGTCACACGACATGAGGTCAACTGACGGACCGACACAGGTCACATGACCTAAGGTCAACTGACGGACCGACACAGGTCACATGACTAAGGTCAACTGACTGACCGACACAGGTTACATGACCTAAGGTCAATTGACGGACCGACATAGGTCACATGACATGAAGTCAACTGATGGACTGACACTGGTCACTCGACATGAGGTCAACTGACGGACCGACATAGGTCACACGGCATGAGGTCAACTGATGTACCAACACAGGTCACATGACCTGAGGTCAACTTACGGACCGACATAGGTCATATGACCTGAGGTCAACTGACTGACCGACACAGGTCACATGACCTGAGGTCAAGTGACGGACCGACACAGGTCACACGACATGAGGTCAACTGACGGACCAACACTAGGTCACACAACATGAGGTCAAGTGAGGGACCGACACACGTAACATGACCTGAAGTCAAGTGACGGACCAACACAGGTCACATGACCTGAGGTCAACTGACAAATTGACATAGGTCACACGACATGAAGTCAACTGACGAACCAACACAGGTCACATGACCTGAGGTCAACTGACGAACCAACACAGGTCACATGACCTGAGGTCAACTGACAAAACGACACAGGTCACACGGCATGAGGTCAACTGATGGACTGACATAGGTCACATGACCTGAGGTCAACTGACAGACCGACACAGGTCACACGGCATGAGGTCAACTGATGTACCAACACAGGTCACATGACCTGAGGTCAACTGACAAAACGACACAGGTCACACGACATGAAGTCAACTGACGGACCGACACAGGTCACATGACCTGAGGTCAACTGATGGACTGACAGGTCACATGGCATGAGGTCAACTGACGTACCAACACAGGTCACATGACCTGAGGTCAACTGACACAACGACACAGGTCACATGACATGAAGTCAACTGATGGACCGACACAGGTCACACGGCATGAGGTCAACTGACGTACCAACACAGGTCACATGACCTGAGGTCAACTGACACAACGACACAGGTCACATGACATGAAGTCAACTGACGGACCGACACAGGTCACATGACCTGAGGTCAACTGACGGACCGACACAGGTCACAGGACCTGAGGTCAAGTGACGGACCAACACAGGTCTTATGACCTGAGGTCAACTGACAAAACGACACAGGTCACACGACATGAAGTCAACTGACGGACCGACACAGGTCACATGACCTGAGGTAAACTGACGGACCGACATAGGTCACATGACCTGAGGTCAAGTGACGGACCAACATATGTAGCCCACTGAAAGGGACCGGGGGATTTAGAAGCCAAGTTCACTTGCGCAAAAAAGCGCAGCCTTAGTCAAATTAGTGTGCCCCCTCCTGTGGTGCGCCAGTAATGGCCTTATTTACAAAACAAAAGCGCCTGTTAACAGCTCATTATAGGATGTTAGCTAAAATCCTTCGGGTCACTCGACCCGTCTCTGGGTTCCAAAGGTAGAAATGTTGAATGACCCTTCTCTGGGACTTCTAGTGTTAATGCTTAAATAAGGCTAAATAAGGTGTAGTTATTATAAAGTGTTACCCAGAGTCCTGATGACTTCTAACTTGTGCTCCAAAAGGTGATGGGAGTCAAACTGCAAATACTGGTCTGTGTGGGTGGGTTTGCAGTACACCATAGTTAGCAAATATCCTCTATCAGAAACTGAGACCTCACAGTCCAAGAAAGCCAACCTGCCATTTTTTTACATCTTCTCATGTGAACTGGATATATTTATCCACAGAGTTGATGTGATCAGTGAAATATTGGACTTCCTGAGATTTAATTTTAACCCAGGTGTTGTCAACATACCTGAACCAATGACTTGGTGGTGTCCCTGAAAAGGACGTCAATGCTCTCTTTTCTACCTCCTCCATGTACAGGTTGGCAACAATAGGAGAAACTGGAGACCCCATAGCACACCCATGTTTCTGCCTATAATATTGCTCCCCATATGTGAAGTAGGTTGACTGCAAGCACAGTTTCAAGAGTTGACACAGTTGCTCTGTGGAAAGCGTGGTCCTGCTGCTCAGAGTGGTGTCTGATTTTTTTTCATTCATTCAACCTTTATTTAGTCAGGTAAATCTCATTGAGCCTCGAGGGCTCATTTACAAAAGCGACCTGCTACAAACTAAAGAATGATGAACAGCAATGGTAGAATTTCCTTAAACAACAAACAACAGAAAAAAAAAACATAGGAGAGAAATAGAAAGTGAAATGCAAAGTATCAAAACTAGCAAAACACCACAAGGTAGATGTACAAAATCAAAAACAAGAACATATCTGCAATGGTTTTTGCCAGGATTCCAAAAGATTCTTAAAACCATTTAGGGAGGTCAGGGCCGAGAGCTTTTAACCTTTTTTAACCTTAAACATACCACCTCTACTGCCTCATCAACAGGAATGCACGTAAAGAGTGATGTTGTAGGAGGAGATGAAAAGACGACACAGAAGACGGGATGCAGAACTTCACTTTACTCAACTCCAACAGTTCTGGCGGTAAGCACCAAAAACACACCTTATACATGAACCCTTTCACAATAAAACATCCGGTAAAACATCCGGTCCACTGGGTGTGAGTAGAGTCCCCTAGTGGTCCACCACACACGCCCCCCCAGAACACCCAGTAAGGTCCATTACTAGTCCAGAATTTTAGGTTTGATCAAACGACCAGAACGGCTGAACCTGGGCCCTGCGGAACCAGTCTGATGAAGCGGAGGGCGACGAGGAGGGCCTACAGAAGAGTCGGGCTCCGCAGGCCGTTGAGAGTCTCTGGAAGGAGGACAGCAGTCCGTTAGCAATGCGGATGGAGGTCTGCCCCTGCGAGGAGCCTGGGCCGTAACAACCTGATCATCTGACATAACATGAGCCGGTTTAAGCCTATCGATACAGACAGTCTCAGTACGACCCCCTAAATCCAAAAGGAAATGCTTTGGACCTGGCTGGAGAACCCGAAATGGGCCATCATACAAAGGCTGTAGTGGTGTCCTGTGTGCATTGTGTCTGACAAAAACAAATTTAGAGGACTCCAGACTCTTAGGGACAAATGACTGCGGTAAACAATGGTGTACCGGGCCAGGGACACGAAAAGAGCCCTCCTGAGATGAAAAATGGTGCAACGGTGGAGCGAACTGTGGTGAGGGAACCTCAGGTAAAAACTCGCCGGGGACGCGCACAGGCTGACCGAAAACCAGTTCAGCCGGGGAAGAGCTCAGGTCCTCTTTGGTTGCGGTACGTAAACCCAACAAAACCCAGGGAAGACGGTCAATCCAGTTGTCACCGGTCAATGCAGCACGAAGTGCAGCTTTCAATGACCTGTGAAACCGTTCACACAAACCATTAGCTTGGGGGTTGTAAGCGGTGGTCCTGTGGACGTTAGTCCCCAGACCCTTGGCCATGGTAGACCAAAGCTCAGAAACAAACTGAGGGCCCCTGTCCGATGTAATGTCTGAAGGGGGGCCAAAACGTGCAACCCAGGTAGACAAAAATGCCCGGGCCACCACTGCAGACGTTGTGGATGCCAGAGGAACCACCTCAGGCCACCTGGTGGTCCGGTCTATCATAGTCAGCAGATGAGTAAAACCCTGTGATGGAGGCAGAGGGCCCACCAGGTCTACGTGCACATGGTCAAACCGCCGACCAGGAATGGAGAAAGGTTCCAAAGGTGCTTTGGTGTGCCTGTTAACCTTAGCACGCTGGCATGGGACACACGTTGCTGCCCACTCCTTAACTGCTTTACGCAGACCGGGCCAAACAAACTTTGAACCGACCAGTTTCACAGAGGCTCTAACACCTGGATGAGAAAGGGAATGTAAGGAGTCAAAAACGCGGCGTCGCCATGAAACTGGAACCAGAGGGCGGGGCCTGCCAGTAGAAACGTCACAGAGTAGGAGAGGGCCTCCGTCATTCACCTGCCGTTCCTCCAACTCGAGGCCTGTGGGCCCGGACTGGAGCTCGAGTATTTCTGCGTCGCTACGTTGGTCCGCAGCCATAGCAGAAAAATCGATGCCAACGTACACGGGAGAGATCAGCACCCGGGAGAGACAGTCGGCCACCACGTTGGATTTGCCAGCCACATGCTGAATGTCTGTAGTAAATTCAGACACCGCTGCGAGGTGGCGTTGCTGGCGAGCAGACCAGGGGTCAGAAATTTTTGACATAGCAAACACCAAGGGTTTGTGGTCAACATATGCAGTGAACTGGCGGCCCTCCAGGAAAAACCTGAAATGGCGTGTAGCCAGGTAAAGCGCCAGCAACTCCCTGTCAAAAACGCTGTATTTAAGTTCATTGTCCCGTAGCGTACGGCTGAAAAATGCAAGCGGCTGCCAAACCCCGGAAACCTGCTGTTCTAACACAGCCCCCACCGCAACATCAGATGCGTCTGTTGTCAAAGCTATTTGTGCCGCTGGGGATGGATGGGCCAAAAGGGCAGCAGTGGCCAATGCAGTTTTAGCCTCACCAAATGCCTGTAGGCGTTCTGGTGTCCAGTCAACACTGTCGTTGGGCTTTTTCTTTTTTAGCGCTCCATAGAGCGGTCGCAGCAGTTGTGCTGCCCTGGGGAGGAAACGGTTGTAGAAATTAACCATTCCCAAAAATTCCTGTAGCGCTTTAACAGACTGGGGCTGTGGAAAATTGGACACCACCTGCACTTTGTTTGGTAACGGGACAGCACCACTGGCAGAAATGCGGTGGCCCAAAAAATCAATGACTGGCAACCCAAACTGGCATTTCGCTGTATTTACAATCAGGCCATGTGCTGCTAGGCGCTGAAAAACCTCACGGAGGTGGGACATGTGCTGTTCAGCCGAGCTGCTAGCCACAAGGATGTCGTCCAAGTACACAAACATGAAGGACAATCCCCTTAGGACCGAATCCATCAACCGCTGGAACGTTTGGGCTGCACCTTTAAGACCAAAAGGCATGCGCAAAAACTCAAACAGGCCGAAAGGAGTGATAACAGCAGTCTTGGGGACATCCTCCACATGCACAGGAACCTGGTGGTACCCCCGTACTAAATCTACTTTAGAAAAAATGGAGGTCCCAGCCATTTGCCGTCTGCCTTGGGCACCATGTGCAAGGGGGAGGCCCACGGACTGTTTGAACGTTGCACGATGCCTAAACGCTCCATGTTAGCAAACTCTTCCTGCGCGATTGCTAGCTTAGTAGCATTGAGACGGCGTGCACATGCAAAAACCGGAGGGCCCGTTGTGGGGATATAATGTTCGATCCCATGTTTTGTGTTTGTGTTGGCAAAATTAGGAACAGTCAGTGAGGGGAACTCAGACAATAAACGCTGAAACACGTTACCCGAAGCTAAAAAGTTAGCATGCATTAAAGGCCCAGCTCCTCGTGTAGCACAAGGCAGTGACGAAAAGGACACAGCGTCGATCAAACGTCTGTTAGCAACATCAACGAGGAGCTCGTGAGCACAAAGAAAATCAGCCCCTAAAATAGGAACTGAGCTAGCAGCAACAACAAAGTTCCACTGGAAGTCCCAGTCATGGAAACAAACAGTCACCAACCTTTCACCAAATGTCTTGATGGGAGAGCCATTAGCCGCAGTTAGCAACGGCCTGCAGCCTTCTACCAACCTGTCGGAGCCAGTCGGGGGAACGAGGCTCTTCTGCGAACCTGAGTCCACCAGGTACCGCCTCCCTGACCTCGAGTCTTCGATGAAAAGCAGCCTTTCCTTGTCGCCAACGGCCGTGATTGCTAGCGGGCGCTGGCGTTGTCGTTTCCCTGCGGCTTGAAGCTGCACGGCGGGATAGCACCGTCGTGCTTTGGCGCCAAAGCGCTGGTGGTAGTAGCAAAAGGCGGCTCCTGTCCGCCTGCGGGTAGCGACCCCTGCTACCACCGATGGCTCGTCCGGCGCTGAGGGCGTTGCTTGAAGCTCAGGTGCTGCTGGAGATCCGAGGACCGCAGCCTGGGCTGCGAAGGTCCTCGTAGCCAGGAGGATGCGGTCGGCTTCTTCCGCCAGTGAGCGGTAGTCTCTCTGCTGTAACAGCGGGGAGTTGGCTAGCACCGCGCGCACTGGAGCCGGGAGTTGCCGGAGGAAGAGGTGGAGGAAAAGGAACCCACCTTCGTCTGATCCCAGCAGAGACAACATACTCTCCATCAGCTCAAGAGCTGTGCCATCGCCCAAACCGGAGAGGGAAAAAAGTTTCTCGGCGCACTCTGCGTCAGAGAGTGAGTAACGCCACAGGAACAGCTGCTTGAGAACGGTGTACTTTCCGTGTGCAGGAGGGTCTCAGAGCAGGCTCATTGCTCGCCGGGTGGACAGCGGATCCAGCGAGGCGACCACATAGTGGTATTTGGTGTCGTCTGAAGAAATCCCGCGAAGAGCAAATTGTGCTTCGATGTGGACGAACCATGATGGAGGGTCGTGCAGTCAGAAGTCCGGGATTTTAACGGCCACCGAAAAAGCGAGCGGGGCCGCCTGTGGAGGTTCCACAGCAGCGGACGTCTGAGGAGAGCTGGCTGGACCTTCAGATGTTGACATGTTCAATTCACGAGGTCACCAGTGTAGGAGGAGATGAAAAGACGACACAGAAGACGGGATGCAGAACTTCACTTTACTCAACTCCAACAGTTCTGGCGGTAAGCACCAAAAACACACCTTATACATGAACCCTTTCACAATAAAACATCCGGTAAAACATCCGGTCCACTGAGTCCCTTAGTGGTCCACCACAATGTGACATAAAAAGAGACCATTGTTTCATCAGTCTCCATGATCCCTCACCCTATCCCTCACCTTATCCACAAAGTCCATGGTATTCTGTATGTGATGTTTTGAGCTGCCAACTAAAGGGATGAGTACAGACGCCAGATATTTGAAAACATTGTAAGTGACCGAGTTAATCATGCACAATGTTGATGTAGAGTGGGTGGGACCAAAGCACAAGACTCAGTCTGCGCCTTCGGGAATCTTGTGCAGGCCGTCCCCCACACTATGTGAAGATTTGTGATGCATTCATTTGCAACCTTTAAATTCAATAATCCACACTAAAATTGTATTTCTTTTCAAAACAAAGGTTAAATATCACATTTAGGTTTACAATCATAATTTTCAACAATCCAGTTGTATTTTGGTTTCATTTCATGATGACGTTTTACAGAAACAGTAAGTTTGTGGGATGGTGTAAATTTTAGCGTTAATTATTGCAATTACATGTACTGTACTTGAACCCAAGACACTGGGAGAGCTGCATGGCATTCTGGGTAACCTTTAGACAGAAATGGGCTGGGGCCTCATGTACAAAGACTTGCGTGGATTTCTTACTGAAAAGTGACGTACGGACAAATCCAGAAAAGTGTCTACGCACAAAAAAATCCAGATTTATCAAACCCTGCGTACACCTGAATCCACGCACATTCCTTTTGTACATCACGATGAACGTGGAACTGAGCGCACATGAGAGAGTGGCCGACTCCGCCTTTGACACGCCTCCGTATGAATATGCAAAGTCATTCAAATATGCCATGCACGACAGGAATGTCGTCTCTGCTCCATTGCAAATCATGTCGGAACGTGGAAAAAAGAGGAACTTCACGGACTGTGAACAGGAATCACTTCTGAGTGAGGCAGAGAAGCACGGAAAAAGGTTTTATTCGGCACGCCTAGCGCAAAACATACCATCCACTTTTAAACAAGAAGTTGACCCATCTGCTCTAACATGCCTGTATAGGTTAGTGGTGAGCGCGCCCGCCCTTCGTCCCAAAGGTCGTGAGATCGACTCCCCCTTGGTACAACGTTTTTTTTTTCATTCCAGATTTAAAGAACACAGGAAAACTATTTAATAAAACAACAAGAAATAGAACAATACATGAAATGAAAGGAAGCAGACGATTTCTTGTTTTGTAAATAGTTTTCATGTGTATTTAAATCTGGAACGAAAAAAAAAAAGAGAAACGTTGTACCATGCGAGATTCGAACTCATGACCTTTGGAACTAAAGGCAACCGCGCTACACACTGACCTAAACGTAGGCGTGTTGGTACAGCTTGGTTAACTTCTTATTTAAAGAAATCACATCTCATTGTTGTCAATATCGTTGCCACTATTTGGCGCATGCTTTTATATCCACTCATCTAATTGCGTCCATGTGGATGTAATAATTGTTAATCATGTGTGTTTGGTGGGATTTATGATTATTTTCATATCATGGACACAGTTTCTCTGAATAACCTGTAAGTGTCGCCAAAGGAACAATAACCACAGAAACGTGCGTACGCAAGCAGGGGAGCAGCCGTGGATTTGTACGTGGATGCGCAGATATTCCCGTTCATATCAGATTTGATACATACGCCACTTTGCGTGGAAAGTGACGTGCGCAATGTTTTTGTGCGTGCGCACGGTTGATACATGAGGCCCCTGATTTTCCAAGTTATGTGTTCAGATGGGTTGTACCTGTTGGTTTTGTTTAGTGTTGGGTTGTCATGCATGTTCAGATTGTTGTTAGTCACTGTAAAATAAAAATGACACCATGAGTCAGATGTCGTACCTGATGAATAAAAAGGGGGAAATTTCTTGTTAAGCAAGTGTCTGATTTTAAAAACTGAAAGTAATGTAATCTGATTGCAACTCTTTAGCATTTTCAACATTAGCATTTATCAAGTTGTTGTCCTATCTGAAGGCCCAGATCTTAGTCACAGTTCACCACTTGCCCAGAGTATAAAATGTTCACAGGAACTGTCTCACAACCACATCAGTAAGGAGAGATGTCTTATGTTTCATGGTTTGTAGCAAACTTTACATCTCCACTGTTATCTTTAATTACAACAGAAGATAAAAGAGTGGGAGAAAGAACAGATTTGCTTTAATTTTGTCTTCAGCATTAGACAGTAGACATGTTGTTTTGTTACTACCGGTATGTTAATTTTACATGTTTTATCGTCATTATTTTTCCTTTTTTTAATCTGTCTTCTGTTGGTATTCAGGAATCTCAAAGAAGGACTGATGAGGCCACATACCTTTAGAAAAATCCATTTACCTAATGTTTTCTTCTTTTGTTGACTTGACAAGCCAAGCATTCTTCTACCTCCTTAAATTTTCTCACTAGCTAAGATGAAATCCATGTTGATTTTTGCAATTTCATGCGAGTGCCACAGCAATATGGTAATGTAAAAAAAAAAAAAACTTCAAGTGGACAATAATTTATTCCTCCCAAAGAAGTTTTGTGAAGTAAAAAACTAAAATATTTATGGGTTTTAGAAGAGCAGCAGATGGCAAGTGTTCAATAAATAACTTTGGAAGCAAAAAGATCTTATTAAAACTTAAAAAAAGACTGCAGTTCATTAACGTTATACAGTATATTCTGTTGGTGTAATGATAGCAGATCTTTAAAACCTAACCCCAGGGCTTAATTTGTAAACCGATCGATGCCAGAACGCAAATAGCAGGCGCGAAAGGGTGGACTGTCTAAAATGTATGTGGGAGTTTAGACACATCCGCAGCTGTGCACATGCTCTGTAGAGCTAACTGGAGACGCTCCTGCGCACAACATATGCACTGTCTGCAGGGCGCGCTGCTGAAGGTGTTTACACTTCAACCCCACGGTACAAGCCGTCCGTGTCTCTGTTTGGCAGGAGTGTGTGCGCAAGTCGCTGTCCAGGAAACAATGTGGGCTACGTAGATAACTGGAGTGCTTTTTGGGGAAAAAATGGTCTTAGGTCCCTCTTGTAAATGAGTCTCCGAGGCTCAGTGGGATTAACTTGTATAAATAAAGATTGAATGAGTGACGCAGAGAGATGGTATCCATCCCACTTTGGGTGGAGTTGATCTTCTTTCTAGAAATTTGATAGATTTTATTAGTCCTCCAAATGACTGACAACACATGGTCCAGTCCAGAAAGCAGAGTTGTAGTCTTGCACACCTCTCTGATGATTCTCCTCCGTTACCCACCCAAACCCCCATTAAAACAGTGCCACTCACAGACAGCCCAAATTAAATAAACCAAAAATCAGCTCTAATAATATAAATCATAAAAATCTTATTAAAGTAAACACAGTTACTTTACCAGGACAAAATAATAAAATGATTAAACATGGATTATTGAACATCAGACCTCTTTCCTCTAAATCCCTGTTAGTTAATGATCTGATAACTGATCATCATATGGATTTATTCTGTCTGACAGAAACCAGGGGCCTCATGTATCAACCATGCGTGCGCACAAAAACATTGCGCACGTCACTTTCCACGCAAAGTGGCGTATGTATCAAATCTGATATGAACGGGAATATCTGCGCATCCACGTACAAATCCACGGCTGCTCCCCTGCTTGCGTACGCACGTTTCTGTGGTTATATTTCCTTTGGCGACACTTACAGGTTATTCAGAGAAACTGTGTCCATGATATGAAAATAATCATAAATCCCACCAAACACACATGATTAACAATTATTACATCCACATGGACGCAATTAGATGAGTGGATATAAAAGCATGCGCCAAATAGTGGCAACGATATTGACAACAATGAGATGTGATTTCTTTAAATAAGAAGTTAACCAAGCTGTACCAACACGCCTACGTTTAGGTCAGTGTGTAGCGCGGTTGCCTTTAGTTCCAAAGGTCATGAGTTCGAATCTCGCATGGTACAACGTTTCTCTTTTTTTTTTTCGTTCCAGATTTAAATACACATGAAAACTATTTACAAAACAAGAAATCGTCTGCTTCCTTTCATTTCATGTATTGTTCTATTTCTTGTTGTTTTATTAAATAGTTTTCCTGTGTTCTTTAAATCTGGAATGAAAAAAAAAAACGTTGTACCAAGGGGGAGTCGATCTCACGACCTTTGGGACGAAGGGCGGGCGCGCTCACCACTAACCTATACAGGCATGTTAGAGCAGATGGGTCAACTTCTTGTTTAAAAGTGGATGGTATGTTTTGCGCTAGGCGTGCCGAATAAAACCTTTTTCCGTGCTTCTCTGCCTCACTCAGAAGTGATTCCTGTTCACAGTCCGTGAAGTTCCTCTTTTTTCCACGTTCCGACATGATTTGCAATGGAGCAGAGACGACATTCCTGTCGTGCATGGCATATTTGAATGACTTTGCATATTCATACGGAGGCGTGTCAAAGGCGGAGTCGGCCACTCTCTCATGTGCGCTCAGTTCCACGTTCATCGTGATGTACAAAAGGAATGTGCGTGGATTCAGGTGTACGCAGGGTTTGATAAATCTGGATTTTTTTGTGCGTAGACACTTTTCTGGATTTGTCCGTACGTCACTTTTCAGTAAGAAATCCACGCAAGTCTTTGTACATGAGGCCCCAGGGGCCTCATGTACAAAGACTTGCGTGGATTTCTTACTGAAAAGTGCCGCACGGTCAAATCCAGAAATCTGCGTACGCACAAAAAAATCCAGATGTATCAAACTGTGCATACGCCGGTATCCACGCACATTCCTTTTGTACATCACAATCAACGTGGAATTGAGCGCACATGAGAGAGTGGCCGACTCCGCCTTTGACACGCCTCCATATAAATATGCAAATTCATTTAAATATGCCCTGCACGTTAGGAATGTCGTCTTTGCTCTATTGCAAATCATGTCGAAACGTGGAAAAAAGAGGAACTTCACGGACTGTGAACTGGAGACACTTCTGAGTGACGCAGAGAGGCACAGAAAAAGGTTTTGTTTGGCACGCTCAGCGCACAACAAACCGTCCACTTTTAAATGAGAAGTTGACCCAGCTATTTTAACATGCATTGATAGATCAGTGGTTAGCGTGCCCGCCTTTTGTCCATACCTCATGAGTTCGAATCCCGCATGGTACAATGTTTTTTTTTTTTAAATTCATTCCAGATTTAAAGAACACAAGAAAACTATTTAGAATGAACAACATGAAATGAAACAATACATGAAATGAAGGCAAAAGAGGATTTCTTGTGGTTTTTTTAAAATAGTTTTCTTGTGTTCTTTAAATCTGGAATGAATTAAAAATAAAGACAAACGTTGTTTTCATTTAAATATACCCTGCAACAGAGGAATGTCGTCTTGTCCCATCATGCATCACGTTCTTCAACTGCTAAAACAGCTAAAAATGAACAAAAAACAAGAATTTAAGCTGTGCAGAACTATTCAGTCTTTCTGTTTTTTATATTTTTTGCAGGTTGTATTCTGATTGCGTCCATGTGGATGTAATAATTGTTCATCATGTGTGTTTGGGTGGAAATAATCATTATTACCCCATCATGAACAGTTTCCAGAATCACCTGTAGGTGTCGCCAAAGGAACACAAACCACAGAAACGTGCGTACGCCTGCACTGGAGCTGGCTTGGCGGTGCGGACATATCCACGTTCAGTTCTGTTTTGATACATACGGAGTTTTGCATGGATAGTGACGTACGCATGGATTTTGTGCCTACGCACAGTTGATACATGAGGCCCCTGGATACAACAGGAGGATTTTGTTAGTATAAATGAATCCACTCCTGTTAATTTAAATTAAAGTTTCATGTTCCTAGTACAACTGGTTGAGGCGGAAGAGTAGCTTCTAATTCCAGTCAGGATTATTGATTAATGCTAAACCAAATATTTGGTACAACTCTTTTGAGTCATTGTCCCTTAGTCTTTCTCATCCAAAATAGAAATCAGAAAACACACTTTTACTTGTTGTTACATATCATCCACCAGGCCCTTATTCTCAGTTTTTGTCTGACTTCTCAGATTTGTTTTTGTCTGACTTAGTACTAAATACTTAAAAAGTCAAAATAATGAGAGATTTCAATTTTCATGTAGATGTTGAAAGTGATGATTTTGTTTCTTTGCAGTGCCCTGAGACAACTTCTGTTGTGAATTGGTGCTATATAAATTAACCGAATTGAATTGAATTAAGCATAGCCTTTAATAATTTAAGAGTCAATTGGTTTACATAAATGTCTCCACATCTACTCATTCTCATCATCACACTCTTGATCTGGTTCTGACATGTGGTATAGAGGTTAAGTACTTAAAGACCGTGTAAAGTGAATTTCAACATTTTCTTCAATAAACATTATAAATGTCATAATTGTAATCTTGTAAATGAGTAAAAAGTCTCAAAATTGTAGCTCAATTAATTTTGGAGTTATAGAGCAAACTGTGTATAAACATATTTCTATTTCAGGATTTTTTAGGCGTGTTTTAAACGTGACCGCGTTTCGTCACGCGGTCCTCATTAGTATAGCCCCACCCCCTGCAGCTCCAGCCGTATAAATTCGCCTCGGTGGAGCCGTTCACTCGCGAATCGCAGATAGCATCAGATAGCAATAGCATAGATATTTTGTTCATTGTTAGCTAGCTAATCAATTATGCCTCGTTCGTGCATCTTCCCTGGATGTCGCAATGGTCAGGGCACCCGTACAAATCATAACATCTTTTTATATAGCGTGGTTTTATACCAAGTATCTGTAATGCCTGGATAAGTCAATGGATAAAGCGCTTGCCTTCCGTCCCAAACCCCATGGGTTCAAATCCCGCATTAGCCTGGTTAAAACCACACCCTGTCCTTCACTTCACTTCAGACTAGGGTCTGGCATTCCTCCCATTGAAAACGATTTCTCCTGGAGATTTTTGAATGGACCAATCAGAGAACAGAAGGCGGAGTTTTGTTAGTTTAGCCTGGCGAGGTCCAGGCTATCAGATAAATTGCTCAGAAACCACTCGGTGGATATTTTTTCTGCCACCAGTGTGTAATTATATGGCTCTAATTTACTGACTGTTGGCCTAGATAAAACATTTGAGATAAAATTCGATTTTTTATCATTTATTTTCGTAGCGCACCCGAGGCTGTTTGGAAAATGTCAAACCGAAACTATTTAAATCCAGCAGATTTGACCATTTCGTGAATTGATTTAGGAACTGTTAAGCTCAGGAACACTTCTGATATAACGTCAGCTAAGAAATATATTTTTTATCAGCAGAGAAATAATAGTTTTTTACCTTGTTTTGATGAAAATTCCTTCGTGGCGGCAGCCATTTTGAATGACGACGTCAGTCGACATCGTTCAAAACTCCGCCTTCTGCTCTCTGATTGCTCAGGAACACTTCTGATATAACGTCAGCTAAGAAATATATTTTTCTCAGCAGAGAAATAATAGTTTTTTACCTTGTTTTATTGAAAATTCCTTCGTGGCGGCAGCCATTTTGAATGACGACGTCAGTCGACGTCGTTCAAAACTCCGCCTTCTGTTCTCTGATTGGTCCGAACAAAAATCTACCGGAGAAATCCTTGTGGATGGGGGAAGTCCCAGACTGTGCAGTGAAGGGAAATGAGAATTGAGCAGAGCTGTGCAGGAAGGCGAGGGCCAGGCTAATCCCGCATGGTACAACTCTTTTTTTTTTTAAATTCATTCCAGATTAAAAACACACAAGAAAACTATTTACAAAAACAGCGTAACTCTTGGAAAAAGTAGCTGCTGTTACAGACAGAACTCGGATAAAAACAGAGCAGGTTTACTGGATCTCTGCTGCCTGCCTCTCCACAGAGAGTCAGCTCAGGGCAGGGGCAGGACACGAGCGCAGCTGCGCTGAAACCACGCCCACGCACTGACACGCCCCCAGCGTTCCAGGGCAAGGCAAAATCATGTTTTTTCATGATTTTTGAGACTTAATTTTATAAGGTAAACAATGTTTTTAATCAGTCAGATTTAAATGGGTGATTAATAACACATATTTATGCCATGTGACAAACTAAAAACACATTTAATTTCACTTTACACGGTCTTTAACAAGACAACCTCAAAATCCTGTTCTGTTTGGCCATTTTTTGATAACCTTTGAGTTTACATTAACTGACTACAGAGTCACAGAGTAAATTTCATTGTAGTAGATGCTTATCAGAGAACAACCAAATTTAAAGAATCTATTCCATTGTTTTCCTCTGTCTTGCAGAATATGCACCAGAGAGTAGTGACTTAGATGATGTTGTTAATAATTTAACAACTTTAATGCAGACTTCATTTGATAAAATTGCTCAGCTGAAAAAGAATGTGACTAATCAGATAAAGCTGGCTCCATGGTTCAATTCTGAGTTACATACTTCTAAAACAGGCATCTAGAAACCTGGAGAAAAAATGGTGCTCCACTAATGTGTAAGAATTTTATTCAACTTGGAGAAATGGCCTGCTAACATAAGAAAGCTCTCTACAAAGCTATAACTGTATATTATTCATCTTTAGTTTTTTTTTTTTCTTCTTCTTCTTTCGGCTTCTCCCTTCATCAGGGGTCACCACAGCGAAGTAGTCGCACGAAGACTTGGCAATTGTTTTTTTTTTCATCTGTATTAAATAAGAATAAAAATAATCCCAGGTTTCTGTTCAGTACTCTAGCTGGACTAATGAAAAGTCCCATCTCTGTTGAGCCGTGTATTCCAACAACTACAAGCAGTGATGACTCTATGAGATTCTTTATAAATAAAATTATTTCAGAAGGAAATCGATAGGCGGATAGGTGCAGCGTCCGCAGTGAAGCGGGCGCTGTACCGGTCTGTCGTGGTGAAGAGAGAGCTGAGTCAAAAGGCAAAGCTCTCAATTTACCGATCGATCTACGTTCCCACCCTCATCTATGGTCATGAGCTTTGGGTTATGACCGAAAGAACAAGATCTCGGATACAAGCGGCTGAAATGAGTTTTCTCCGCAGGGTGGCTGGACTCTCCCTTAGAGATAGGGTGAGAAGCTCAGTCATCCGGGAGGGACTCGGAGTAGAGCCGCTGCTTCTCCACATCGAGAGGAGCCAGTTGAGGTGGCTCGGGCATCTGGTTAGGATGCCTCCTGGACGCCTCCCTGGTGAGGTGTTCCGGGCATGTCCCACCGGGAGGAGACCCAGAGGAAGACCCAGGATACGCTGGAGGGACTATGTTTCTCGGCTGGCCTGGGAACGCCTTGGGATTCCCCCAGAGGAGCTGCTCCAAGTGGCTGGGGAGAGGGAAGTCTGGGCCTCCCTACTTAGGCTGCTACCCCCGCGACCCGAACCCGGATAAGCGGAAGAAAATGGATGGATGGATGGATGGAAATGAACACCATCCTTCCTACTAGTGTTTCCAATTCCATGTCTGATGAGTCAGCTTTAGAAATAACACTAAAACCTGATTTATGTTTGGACTGTTTTTGTTCTGTTGCGCTCTCTGAATTGTCAAAAATAAGAGCTTCATCAAAACCATAAACATGTTTGCTAGATCCCATCCCAACCAGACTGATTAAAGAGGTATTGCCCTTAATTAATAGCCCCATTTAGAATTTGCTTAATTTGTCTCTAATAACTGGTTACATTAGAGGTGTCATTTAAAACCCGGGCCTGAAGCCTGGCCCTACCCAAATTTGGGCTGGGCTGATATACATATATATACGGTACGTTATTGTCCCCAAGGGGAAATTTGTCTTGGACATCGTGCGCTAACAAAGCTTCTTCCACAATTATAATACACTACAGATCATGTGAACCCAGAAATAGAATTATAATTTATTTATAATTTATTTAGCAAGCTGACTGATGTAGGGACAAATTAATTTTTAAACCTGTTAAGTCTGCAAGCAGGGACTCTAAACCATTTTCCAAATGGTAACAATTGAGTTGAGGATGTGAGCGGGGTCAGACAGAACCCTCCGAGCAAGTCTGAGGACAGACTCATCATAGACAGACTGCAGGGAGGGGTGATCAGTCCTTCCTATTGCCTTCATTGCAGTTTGTACCATGCAACAAAGTTTAGATTTAAGTTGCACAGAGAGATTACCATACCACGCTGACATTCCAAACCGGATTATGCTTTCCAATACGGCCTGATAGAATAAAACCATAAGCTTCTGGTTAACCCCAAAGATTCTGAATCTTCGTAAAAAATACAATCTCTGCTGTAGCTGAGAGCCCAGTATATGAACATGAATTTCCCACTTAAACAGATTGTCTAGGTGAACACCCAGATATCTGTAAGAACAGACCGGTTTTATTTTCTGATCATGAATAAAAAGTGGGAGGTTGCCACTTATGCCCCTTTTCCACTGGCTCAGTGCGGGTCGGATATTTTGTGCTAGTGTTGGAGGTCTTTTCCACAACACTTCGGACCTGCTTTACCTGACAATTCTGGCCCTGCTTCTCATGGGGGTCCAAGCAATCTGAGCCGTGACGTCAGAAACACTATCGGTCACTGATTGGTCAGGGGGAGGAGTCTGTGGGTAGGAGTCTGTGGAGTCTTTCAAAACAACAAATCCACAATTTTTTTCTACTGCCCGCCATTAGTCAGGAGCGTACTTTTTCGTATTGTTTTAGCTAGAAAAAAAATACTAATTATGTCCAATCTGTGGTCAAATGTAGAAGTGCAGGCGTTTTTATGCTTTGTGGCTGACGAGAAGACCCAAAGCTAGCTGGATGGAATGATTAGAAATGATCGCCCAGCTAATAATGAGAGGGAAGGTAGCTTTTGGACACAGCCACTGCTCATGTTGAAGCAATTATTGAAGATGGTGAGTGTTTTCTAACTTTAAACATATTTTAAGATACTGATCCCATTGGTTCTGAACATATTTTTAACTAAAAAAAGAGGCTGACATCGATGCAACGATGCTATGCTAATTAGCACATATGCTAACTGTACTCCATTCTAACTGTATTTTATCGGGAACATATTTCATCATGTGACGCTACAAATTCCACACTGGACACTCCAAACCTCCCGGCTTCGCAGTATGCCCCTGCTCCGTCAGCGGAATCATCCACACCACCTGGACAGTTCTCCACCGTAGCCCAGCACCTCACAGACCAGAACAGATCATCAGTCGTCAGTACATGGTAAGAACAGATGCGACAATCACATTCCACGTCACTTTATTTGTGACAATAAGGACATGCTTTTATTTTATTTATAAAATAAAAAAAGAATAAAAGATGAATTAATACTGAACTAGAGTCATAGTTTCTATATTTGTCATACGCACCACAAGTGGTGGTATGAAATACACATGGCCCCAGTTACATACAACAATTAAATGTAAAGTTAAACAGTAATAGGATCTATGATATGAACTAAGAAAAATATTAACTACAAAGCATCTAATAATAATATGCTAAGCACTAAATAATAACATCAAACAAAAACAATATGTCGAACAACAGCACGGACTTGAGTTTGTGTAGCCTTATAAATTACAAAGTCAAAGTCAACTTTATTGTCAAAACTGTAATATGTACAGGACATACACAGGATTGAAATTGCATTTCTCTCAGTCCCTCGGTGCAACAGCAACAATTTAAACACTAAAACACTAAAACATTTAAAGACCGTGTAAAGTGAATTTCAACATTTTCTTCAATAAACATTATAAATGTCATAATTGTAATCTTGTAAATGAGTAAAAAGTCTCAAAATTGTAGCTCAATTAATTTTGGAGTTATAGATCAAACTGTGTATAAACATATTTCTCTTTCAGGATTTTTTAGGCGTGGTTTAAATGTGACCGCGTTTCGTCACGCGGTCACAAGCCCCACCCCCTGCAGCTCCAGCCGTATAAATGCGTTCTTCGGTGGAGCCGTTCACTCGCTACCGACCGTCTCCCTCCAGTACTCTAAAACCCAGGCGTGCTGCTGGAGCGACCACATGCCACCTGCACCTCCGCGCCCCCCCGCGCGCGCGCGTGCGTGTGTGTGAGAGGCGATCCGCGTGAAGCTGAAATCCTGCCACGCGCGCCGTGAAACGCCGTGACTCCGCTGACACAGATGAGATAACTTATCAACGTGATTACTCTTTATTTTAATCACCAACACAGACCCCACATGCGATGTGACCGGGTCGGACCGCGAGTCCGCTCATCTTCTAAAATAGCGCTGATTATAACAGCGGAGTTATGTGTCCTCAACTTTAAAAACATAACCAGAGTTGTTAGTGCACTAAAAACAGCGTAACTCTTGGAAAAAGAAGCTGCTGGAAGCCAGAACTCAGATAAAAACGGAGCAGGTGGATCTCTGCTTCCCCCGTATGCCTCCCCACACAGCTCAGCTCTGAAGGGGGCAGGACATGGGCGCAGTACTGCGCTGAAACCACGCCCACGCGCTGACACGCCCCCACCGTTTCAGAGCAAGGCAAAATCATGTTTTTTCATGATTTTTGACACTTAATTTTATAAGGAAAACAATGTTTTTAATCAGTCAGATTTATATGGGTGATTAATAACACATATTTATGCCATGTGACAAACTAAAAACACACATTTAATTTCACTTTACACGGTCTTTAATAAACATAAGCATAAAATGAAATAATAAAAGTGTAATACTGTCCTGAGTTTTTGCATAGTAGTATAAAAGTATAAAAAAGTATATCTATAAAATAAAATGAAGGTTCTGACACTGACATTTGTAATAAAGTGACAAAGCAACATATGAAGTTTATGTACACAGTATATGTATGAGTTAGTTGATATTGATCACATTCACTTCTGGCTTTGGACGAAGGAGCAGCTTTTCTCCTCCGCTCCTTACTTCCCGAGTTTTCCTCTCCCTGCTTGGCCACTTTTCTTGTCTGCAGTTTTTTTCAGAGCTCGCTCGAACGCAAATTAACGATGGATCTGGTTTCGTGGGCTGTCAACTCTATTGATAAAAAAATTACGACGAAGCGTTCCGGTCCTGGGGAACCGGCTTTCCCTTTGCAGTCGTATCCAGCTGGGTATATCATGGATTCCTAGGGGGAGTGGAAGATGCTATGCCTGGACGTGCTTTCTGTCAAAGATGTGGAGGATATATTCATAATTGGATTTATGATAGCAGGTACTCTGCTTTTTGGCTTGTGTGGAGTTCTCTTCTATCAGAAAATCAGGAAGACTTCCGAGGCGATCAACGCGCTGTCGAAGCTCCCTTCTCAAACCGAGAGTGTGATCCGAGCTGTGACATCCATGAATCAGCTGCTTTATGAGCTGAGCCGCAAAGTGGAGGCGGCCACTGAGGACCGCAGACCACCGGTAAGGTTTGGAACTCGTATGCAGCCAGGAGGGTCACATCTGGGGGATGATTCATAGCTCGGGTCGGTGAAAAGCTTCCCATAATTTGGAGTGTATTGGATTCCAGACAGCCACCTGGACTCAAGGCTACAGAAAGAACACTGTGAGCCTGCCCTGAAGATAAATCATGCTAATCTAATCAGACTCCCCGAGCAACCTGGACAGGCTGACTACAAATTCTCCAGAGTTGAAGCAACTGAAGAAATGAAACTTCTGTCGCAACCCTCCCCGGAGAACTTTCTGTGTCCTCTAAGTCAGATAAGGCTGGCTGGTCCCGTCATCATCAGAACTCTGGCTAATCTGAACGGAGCTCATGGACTTTATCTCACTGCTTCGCCCTCATATGCAAATGTGATTTGTCTTAATCTGTTGCTTGCTGGTAGAGTTTTTTGCTGTATCATATGGTGTCCTATAAGACAAAATGTGATAGACCTTTTTTGTTATACCACATGTTACCTTCCTTTTTGCCATATCTAAGATTGTGGCGGTGCGGTTTAATTACTGCCACGGCTGCGTGCACTCGCCCCTATCTTAAGGACGGGTGTGCGTCAACTGTGATGTTTTTGTGCCCCGGTGTAATGACGATGCTAACAAAGATATATTCTATTCTATTCTATATTGGTATAGAGGTATAGTGGCATATGCAATAAGGCTAGTAAAAAGAATACAGTATATATATCAGCAGTAGTATGGATATAAAAAGTAGTGTGAATGTAAATGTAAACAGTAGTGATAAATGTAAACAGTAGTGATAAATGTAAACAGAAGTGATAAATGTAAACAGTAGTATGACTATAGACAATGAGGTAATACAAATAGTAGTGCAAATATGAGAAGTAGTGCAAATTGAATGAGCACATGACCGTGAGTTGAGTGAATAACCCGTTTTGATGATACAGAGTCCAGTTTTAAAAATCTTTGTGTTGTGTGGTAGTGTGTGAATGTTTTTTGTGTTAAGGTAGTACGAGTGAAAAAGAAACTGAAGAAAAGAACTGAGGGATCTGGAAAAACTTGGATGAACTCAGGAGATGACAAATTACAAATCAATGAAACAACTTACACACAAAATGAACATAATGTGGTGAGATGGTGTTTCAATCCTCCCCCCCACCCCCTCCTTCTGCTCTGTGGACCAGGTGCAGCCACTTCAATCACCGTTGATTGATGGGCGGGGCAGATGCCTATATATTTGGGCAGGCTGCTGCGCGGTGCGTGTATCTTTGCTTCCTTCACTACAGTCGGCTGCTTTATTTCTGCTTGTGTTCTTGATCAGCTCATCTGAGATCGTAAGTGCCAGTTTTCAATCAGTATCTGGGATTGTGTAAGGTTTTTTGGGCATTACACCTGTCGTGCGTTTCTGCAGCATTGCTGCTGGCGTTGCCGGCTGTGGCTGGGGGTTGTTGTGGCGTGCGGCTTCCTTGTAATCCTCACCTGCTGACCTGACCTGCTTCCTCCCTGGTTTGGCTGTGTTTCCACCTCTGGGTAAGCTACATGCAATTTAGACTTTGATTTTTTTGTCTGAATCCACAATAATGGGTTTTCTGTTTTAGGCACCTGATTTTATTGTCTTGGAGTTGCAACGCTGTGGACACTCTGCTGTCTTGTCCTGTCTTTCCCTGGTTGATCGACCCACTCTCATCAAAACCTGTACTGGTCGGACAGGTGTTGTGGGCAGGGCGTTACATCACTCCGTTGAAAAACATTTGGACTGGAAGACAACGACCGGTTATGGTTTTAAAGTGTTTTCCATGAGTTGAGTCTTCCTCCTTTTCAAGGACTGAGTGACGGACTGGAAACCTTGGTTTTAAAAGGATTGTTTTAATGAAATTGTTTTATTAAAGGTTGTAAATTTGCAAAAGTCTATTCTGGTGTATAATTTAAAGGAGCAAGAGCTCCACCTACTGGTCACAATTGGCGTTGCTGGAAGGATTACACCAGAACACACTTTATTTTATTTTATATAGTATATATATTTTTTATTTTTTATATTTAAGTCTTTCATTGTTGGATGTGGTTTTATTTATTTTTTGGTAGGACAAGACAGCAGTAGTTGTCCAAGGGAAGACATAATTGTGGGTTTGGGGTTTATTATCTACTGGTGTTTAATTTTTTTTCCTGCTTTCTCTTTATTTTTTTCTCTTTTTTTCTTCCCTGCAGGCATGGATGAGGTGGCACAGCGGCCGGTGGATGGAGTGGATCGGCAGAGGGTGACAGTTGGGGGTTTGCCGGGCGCCGCGGCTTCCCCAGCTGTGGTTGGTGGCGTCATGCCTGTTGGTGCTGTAGTTACTGAGCGGTTGGTGGTTGTGCCCAGGGACCGACGGTGTCCCATGTTCGGTGGTGGGACTGGCATTGGGATCAGTGAGTGGATCGAAGAGGCCCAATCATGTATTCGGGCCCGCCATTTGTCAGCAGCTGATGAGGCTTTCTTTCTTTTCGATCATTTAGAGGGGGAAGCAAGGGAGGAAATAAAGTACCGCACCGATGCAGAGAGAAATGACCCAGCTAAGATCTTGGCTATTTTGAGGGAGTTGTATGGTTGCACTGAGTCATATATAACTCTCAAACATGCATTCTTTTCTAGGAAACAGCAAGAGGAAGAAACACTGTTACAGTTTTCCTTAGCTTTGATGGCCCTTATGGAGTCAGTAAAGCAGAATGCTCCTGATGGCTTGCTGAATGCTGATATTCTGCTGCGTGACCAGTTTGTAGAGCAAGTGTTAGACAGTGCTCTTCGTCGGGAACTGAAACGGTACGTTCGGGGTCATCCTGCTGCCACCTTGCTGGAGGTGCGTGGGGAGGCAATTAGGTGGGAGAGGCAGGGGTTTCCAGGTGGTGCTAGGGAGCGTAGTCATTCTCTCCCATCCACTTATGGGCGGCAGTATGGGGTTTATGGTAGCTCCCGGCTGGCCCCATCTACTGCTGCCCGCCCTGAGCTCGATGAGTTAAGGGAACTTCTAAAACAGCAACAGGAACAGATTAATCAGCTCACCCGGTGTATTGCTTCTTTTCAGACTTCTTCACCACGGGAGCGGTCTCCTCGTCCGGTGTCAGTGGTCTGTCACAGGTGTCAACAGCCGGGTCACTTTGCCAGAGAGTGTGATGGTGAACGGGTCCGTGCCAAGGTTGACTCTGTGGCCAGGCCGGTTAACCAGACGGAAAACTAGCACCCACCGAGCTGTTGAGCCATAACTCGGGTGGGGGAATAGCAGGCTCGCAACCAGCAGCCACGTCAAAATTGTTGGCATCTTGTCCAGTCATTGATGTCGTTATAGGTGGTATCTCTGTGACTTGTTTAGTAGACACAGGTTCCATGGTGTCAACCATCACTGAGAGCTGTTTTCAGGAACATTTTGCATCATTGGGGCATGATTGCCTTCAGTCATGTCATTGGTTGCAGCTCCGGGCAGCCAACGGTCTTTCCATCCCATATATTGGCTATTTAGAGTTGGATGTTAATCTTTGTGATAAGGTACTTCCGCATTGTGGGATTCTGGTGGTTAAAGATCCCCCTAATGTTGGTTCTTCAGTTCCTGGCATTTTGGGAATGAACATAATTCAGCGCATTTACCAAGAACTCTTTGGGGCACATGGTGGTTCGTTCTTTGACTTGCCTTCAGTTACAAAGTCTCCTGGTCCAGTTGTGGAGGCTCTGCAGCAGTGTCACCAAGCAGCAACTAAGTCCCCAGTGCAGTTAGCTGGTGCTGTTAGGGTCCGGGGCCCTCGAGCAGTGAGGATAACTGGTGGGATTATGAAATTTGTAGCTGCAACCTGCCCTGAACAATTTGCTGGTCAGGTTTTATTGTTTGAGCCCCCAGAGTCTGGCCTACCAGTTGGCTTATTAGCCTCGCCATGTCTCATTCAGGCTGTGCACGGCACTGTTTATGTTCCTGTCTTAAATGTGGGGACTACTGATGTTGTACTTTATCCCCGAACTCACCTTGGTGTGTTGAGTCGAACTGAAGTGGTTAGCCTACCTCCTGATGTGATAGAAATAAGACCTGGTGCTACAATTTCTTCTCAGGTGGCTTCTGCTTCAGAGCAGAGCTTGATTGAACCTGTTGATTTGTCTGAACTGACAGAGACCGAACAACAACAGGTTCAGTCACTTCTACAGAAGTATAGCTCTGTCTTTTCGGCTCATGAGGGTGACTTAGGGTGCACTAATTTGCTTTCTCATGACATTCCCCTGTTGGATGAAATTCCGGTCCGGCAGAGGTACAGACGCATTCCTCCCTCAGAGTACGAGGCTGCCAAGTCGCACATCAATCAGCTCTTACAGAACCAGGTAATAAGGGAAAGCAGTAGCCCTTATGCCTCTCCCATCGTTCTTGTTAAGAAGAAAGATGGCAGCCTTCGTATGTGTGTGGACTACCGTCAGCTTAACAGCAAAACGAGAAAAGATGCTTTCCCATTGCCTCGCATTGAGGAAAGTCTGGACCATCTCTCCGGGGCCCAGTGGTTTTCCACTCTAGACTTAACCAGTGGGTACAATCAGGTTCCTGTATCAGAACAGGATAAGTCAAAAACTGCTTTTTGCACGCCATTTGGACTCTTTGAGTGGAACCGTATGCCCTTCGGGCTTTGTAATGCACCAAGCACATTCCAGCGTCTGATGCAGAGGATGTTTGGAGACCAGCAGTGCCAGTCACTTCTTTTATATTTGGATGACATCATTGTGTTTTCGGGTTCGGTCTCCCAGCACATGGAGCGTTTGGAAGCAGTCCTTGCTCTGCTTCAGAGAGAAGGTCTGAAAGTAAAACTGGAAAAATGTTCTTTTTTCAAACGACAGGTTAAATACTTGGGGCACCTTATCTCAGATAAAGGTGTAGCCACAGACCCTGCCAAGACTGAGGCAGTAGCTAAATGGCCACGTCCCACACAGGTTTCAGAACTACGCTCATTCTTGGGCTTTGCTAGTTATTACAGGCGCTTTGTGGAGGGTTTTGCTAGATTAGCGGGTCCTCTTCATAAGCTGGTGGCACAACAAGTAGGCACAAAGTCCAGGAAGGGGTCTGGTCAGGCTTTTCAATCTGCCTGGACATCAGAGTGTGAGGAGAGCTTTGAGGCTTTAAAAGCAAAATTAACATCTGCACCAGTGTTGGCATATGCTGACTTTTCACGCCCTTTTATTTTAGAGACAGATGCCAGTCTCAGTGGACTTGGGGCAGTGTTGTCACAGGAAACGGAGGGTGGAGTAAGGCCCATTGCATACGCCAGTCGAGGTCTTAACCCTTCAGAGCGCAACATGGCTAATTATAGCTCTATGAAGTTGGAGTTCCTGGCTTTAAAATGGGCCATGGCTGAGAAATTTAGGGAATATCTTTTGGGCCATCGGTGTGTGGTCTATACAGATAACAACCCTTTGAGTTATCTTCATTCAGCCAAGCTTGGTGCAGTGGAGCATCGCTGGGCTGCTCAACTTGCTGCATTTGATTTCGATATTAAGTATCGTTCTGGACGCAGCAATGACAATGCTGATGCACTTTCCCGCCAGCCTATATCAGGTAATGGCCTGGAAGAACTTCAGTCGGGCACCTCCATCCCAGAGGCTCTTCGGTGTGCCCCATGTCCTGTTCCAGTGGCTGCAACTCAATTTGTGGCAACTGTTTTGCCATCTCATTCTGTGTCTGACCTTCGCACTTTGCAGGAAGCTGACCCCCTTCTGAAGGACATTTTGGGTTTTTGGAAGAGGCAGGTTTATCCTACTCCCGAGGAGAAACGGCAATTTCCCAAACTGTCCTTGGTTCTTTTAAAAGAGTGGGGTCGTCTTGTTGCAAGAGATGGTGTGGTGTACCGTCAAGTCCATCGGTCAGATGGGGGTGAGGAAATTTTACAACTCATTTTGCCATCAGTTCTTAAACAGAGTGTTTTGACTCAGTTACATCAGGAGCATGGACATCAGGGTGTAGAGCGCACCGCTGAGTTGGTAAGGCAGCGCTGTTACTGGCCTGGGATGTCCAATGACATTAAACAGTGGGTACAAGAGTGTCAACGGTACCAGGTCGCTAAAAATGGAACATCTAGCTCGGGCACTTTTATGGGTCATCTGTTAGCTTCTCGGCCAAATGAGATTGTTGCCATGGACTTTACCATGTTGGAGCCTTCACGGAATGGCTTGGAAAATGTGCTGGTAATTACTGATGTATTTACTAAATACACAGTTGCTGTTCCAACTCGGGACCAGAAAGCGGCTACTGTCGCTCAGGTTTTGCTCAATGAATGTTTTTTTAGATTTGGGGTTCCAAGCCGCATTCATTCAGATCAGGGTCGGAGCTTTGAGAGTGCGTTGATTCAGCAGCTTTGTAATATGTATGGAGTTAAAAAATCGCGCACTACCCCTTACCACCCTGCTGGAAATGGGCAGTGTGAGCGTTTTAATAGAACACTTCATAACCTTCTGCGCACTCTACCAGTGTCTAGGAAGCAGGATTGGGCTTCCAGTCTTCCCCAAGTACTGTTTTGTTACAACACTACCCCCCATCAGAGTACTGGGGAGTCTCCATTTTTTCTTATGTTTGGCCGTGAACCTCAGCTGCCTGTGGATTTCTTGTTGGGTCGTGTTCAGGATCCTGCACCAGGTGAGGTAGTGGACTGGGTGGCTGAACATAGGATTAGGTTAACTATGGCTTTTCACCATGCTCAGGATAACTTGTTGGCAGCTGCAGGGCGTAGAAAACAGCATCATGATCAAGGCATACGGCAGGTTCCATTACAAGAGGGACAGTTGGTTTACCTGCGTGATCATAGTGTTAGAGGTCGTCATAAAATCCAGGACCTCTTTAACTCAGTTATCCATCAGGTTGTGAGAGCTCCAACGGCTGGAGGGCAGGTTTATACTGTGGCTCCTGTGAGTGACTTGCAGAAAACTCGAAATGTGCATCGGGATATGCTGAAGGCTCGGGTTGGGCCAGAGCCCACACCTGCACCCCTGCAGTCAAAAACTGCCATGCCTACAAGGGGGTTGGATGACTCTCTGGAGGATGATTTGTGCTTGTTGGTCTCTGATATTTCTGTACCTTCTAGCTCCACAGCCC